>CANXYC011122016.1:0-18915 GCA_948193065.1 Aleurites moluccanus | reverse complement strand
ATCTGTCTTGCGGATCGCTGAACTCAGAGGGACATAGGAAACTCTGACTGCGATTCGCCATGAGTGTTCGATTATATGATGTTAGATTAACACTAATTATCACGTACAATGTATCATAGGTTCAGTGTTGTATGTAAAAGCTTAAGCATGGGTTCTTTGAGGTACTGGTGGCTTAGGCATTACCCGTACCCTAAGACAGTCATAGTCTAAAGTTAGGCTGTGATAGTAATATACATATATCATGTCATAATATCATCAATATAATAATAACATCATCATATACATGTTCATTTCCTAGCTAACCCGTACATACCCATGGAGCAGCTAGATAATGAACACCAAAATAAATGTTATACAAAATAGAATATATGTATATATCTGAAAGTCTATGGCAGAATCCTCAGAGAAACATAAGACTAGATTCTACAACCTATTCCTCTCCTAAAATGGGTAAACAAAGAAAGAATGAGTATATATGATACTCAGTGAATTTACATGCATCACAATAAATAATGGGTGTCATATAAACAAAGGTATCAATCAATGAAATATCAGTGTACCAAATGAGTGTCAGGGTACAATAAAGCCAAATAAAATCATATAGGCTCAGTTACATATGGAAAGACAGATAATAGGATGGACTGTATGAAAAGAAATCATACAATCTCCAATCAATCAATATCACTGGATCGTGTAGGTCAACAATATATCCATATCAGGATCAATAAGCATAAGGTTGATCAGGCCTTATGGCCAGGACCATAATCCTCTCCCAGCTAGGGTGCCAATAATACAATTTGCACAAGGTTGATAGTATTTCCCCACACCCCTCTCGAATCGGAAGTTCTACAAAAACTATATTAGGATCAATAACAAGGGATACCATAAACAACAATGGCATCCAGATAAACAGTCAAACAAATAGCAATCAGTTCGGTTTCAATCAATACAGTATTCATTATCATCACTGGCCATGCCATGTACAATATACAATCATTAATTAAGGGTTTAGTATTAAGGTAGATCATAAAACAAAAGTTAGGTTCGGTGATTGAAATGGTAGATATCAAATAAACAAAGTTATACAAGATCATATGGACCGATTTGGCAAGGAAAAATTTAAGCAAAACCAAAGAAAATTCAAAGGTAACACAAGGGCAAAAGGATTCGACCATTTAGGGGGTTTTCACAAATGGTGTCCAATAATCAAATAAAGCAATTCGGCATGTCAAATAATGCATATAAAACTCACCTAATGCTTCCAATAGCCAATGCACTAGTCAATTGAACTAATTCCACAAAATCCCCAAATTTTGGCTACTTTGAAAACTCCAATTCCACAATCTACAATTCTACATTAAATTAACCATCAATTAGCTATTCATTCACCTCAAATTAACTGATTCTAACATCAATTAATAAAACTAAATACTAATTCATCAAGTCATATCTTAAAGTTTCAAATCACTATCAAATTTAGGGATTTCCACAAATTAGTATCAATCTAAGTAAATTAACACTAAACCCATCTATTTCAACCTAAATAACATCTAATTAATCAATTAGATCAAACAAATAAACTTTTACCTCAAATGGGCTGAAATCTATACTTCAATACCTCTTGAAATCTCCAGCTCCTTCCCATTAGTTAAGGATGGAAAAGTGATGAACACAGATAATACTTATGATTTCTACGAAATTTCCTCAGAAATTTAATAAAGAAATGGAGAAATTTGAAGAAGAAAAATGGAAAAACAGTGTTTCGGTCTTTCTTGGAGAAAAGAAGAACGACGGAGAAAACAGAGAAGAAAGAAATATAAGTTATCGTGAAATAAACAATCAGTTACTGCTTCTTTAAATAGGCTACTGTCCCAGTAATTTCCGTCTCGCCATTTCTTCTTCACCATTCTAGCTCGCAATTGTCACTTCGCAATTGCCAGCTCGCAAATGCCAGTTCACCATTTCCAGCTCGCCAATGCCTCTTCGCATTACCGGCTCGCAAAATGTCAGTTCACCATTGTCTCTTCGCAATGCCAGCTAGCCAATGCCTCTTCGCAATGCCAGTTCGCCATTGCCTCTTCGCAAGGCCAGCTCGCCAATTCCACTTCGCAATGCCAGCTCGCCATTGCCTCTTCGCAATGCCAGCTCGCCATTGCCTCTTCGCAATGCCAGCTCGCCAATGCTACTTCGCAATGCCGACTCGCCAATACCTCTTCGCAATGCCGGCTCGCCAATTCCAATTCACAAGGCCGGCTCGCCAAATCTTAGTTCTCAAGGCCTGCTCGCCAATTCCAGTTCGCAAGACCTGCTCGCCAAATCTCAGTTTCTGCTGAGCTGGAAACCTTCCTTATCTAAACATATTAAACCCGTTCGCACATGAGCTACGGATATCTAAACTCCTTAATATTTTATAACCATCAATTTATACATGTTCACTCTTTTGACTCACACGTTCTCAAAATAAATAAATTATTCAAACTTACTGTCGGATCAATGAATTAGACCAATTCCATTTAAATGTACACACACACACACACACACACACACACACACATATATATATATATATATATATATATATATATATATATATATATATAGATGGCAGATGTTACATAGCATAATAAGAAAAATTAATAAAAAATTGCAAATAACTTTAAATGGGAATAATTATATTTGAAATTTTTTATTTCAATACTACGTCACTTTGCAATTCTTCCAAGAACATTTGAGTTTGGAAATTAACAAACTCAAATCTATCAAATGGAATAGATAAATTATCTTCATTTTTCGATAATTTGATTCGAAATAGGTGAAGACTAATTTTATAATTTAATTATGCAGGAATTATAATAAATAAAAAAATATGATATATTTTTCCCTCATTTAATAACCGACGAAAATAATTAATTGGTTGTTTTGATATTGTTCCTTGCATTGTGTCACCCTGACAAATATTTATAAAGATTAATACGTAAAGAAAATAATCAAACCGCAGAGGAAAAAATTTTATGCATATAACTTTTCACCGAATAATTCTTTCGATATATATATGCTTAGAAACTCTCATATTTTAGCACTTTTTAACTTTAATTCGAATATTTTTCTTTTAATTATTGATAGCCATCAACAATGTATATGACATCTTTTCTAAATTAATTTAAAATAAGAATGAAGAATATTTATAAATATATAAAACTATAATAAACCATTAAATGCTAAAGTAAAATAATAAAAATTGCATGACAATAATGCATGTGACATTTTATTTAGATAATTTTATTTAATAAAAAATATTTATAAATGTATAAAACAATATGTTAAAACATTATGATTAAAAGTTAAATAAAAAAAAATTGAGGCAATAGAATATTTTAAGCACAATTTAATAGTGCATACAAATTTTCACTATAATTCTGTATACATAAAAGTATAAAAAAATATAATAAAATGTTAAATATTAAAAATAGGCAATCAAAATTATAAGCATTAATTTAAGAAGAAAAAATATATATTTTTTAAGATGCATAACAATATAATAAAATATTAAGCATCAAAAAAAAAAAAATCAAAAATCTTATTGTATACAATATTTCTACTACAATTTAAACATTGACTTAAAAAATATTTTTTAAAATGTATAACAATAAAATAAAAAATTAAAATTAAAATTTAAATCATTAAAAATTTAAGTATATATAATAATTTTGGTATAATCTAAACATTTATTATCACTGTTGGTATGTTTATTACTTATTAATATTTATAAATTTGTATGAGAAGTAATTATAGATACTATAACATACAATAAACCATGGAAAAATATGATCATAATAATGTATATGACATATTTTTTAAATTAAACTAAAATAAAAATCAAGAATATTGATAAATATATAAAATAATATAATAAAACATTAAATACTAAAGTAAAATAATATAAATCAGAAATAGCAATCACAAACTAACACTACAAAAAAAATGGCATATAATTCGCATAAAATATGCAAATAAAAATTAGTTATAGCGAAATGCAAATACAATTTCAAGCAAGATTAAGTAACAGTGATTACAATTGGAATTAGAAGGAAAATGATTGAGAGGGAAATAACAATGTTTTGATAATCGGATTGGTTAAATAATAAATGAAAGCAAAGAGTAAGAGGTTTGATCGAGATCGGACCGGTTAAATTAATAAAAAATTAATATATATATATATGTATATATAATTTGACATTTATTATATATATGGTGAAAATAAATATAATGGAATCATGGATAAATTACAAATTTATATAAAATTATATTTTTTATGGTGTCAATCCAATCACATTAAATCAAAAGTAATATATATAATAAGTTATGAATATTCACTTACTCAAACATTTATTCACATAAAATGATAACATGTAATAGGAGGTCATGATTTTGGAATCAGATAGGTTTTGGCGTTGAGTAAAATTAAAATGAAATTACTGAAATTTTCTTAATTTTTTTTTTTAATTCAAAACAATGCTATTTTTACTTGATAAAAACGACATCGTTTTGATAAAAAATTAAAATTAAAAATTAAAAAAGTAAAAAAGTAAAAAAAAAAAAAGTAAAAAAAAATTAAAAAAATTTAAAAAAATTTGACCCACTCAAACCGAAAAACTGATTCGATTAGACCATCACCAATCCCATTCGACCGATTCACCGATTTTTTAACGGTTTTTAGAGATGAATAAATGAGATAGGCCGGACCGTCCTTGATTCGATTATCAATTTTTTCGATACGATCGATTGATTCGGTCTGATTTTAACATCCATGGGAAATAGCATGCAAGACAAAAAAAAAAAAAAAAAAAAAAAAAAAAAAAGCTAAGTTTTTTGTTTAGATAAGTATTGGAATAAAGAAAATGAGAAATCTAGAAAATTTTAGAGCAGAAACCAATGAATGTGAAATTTTATTTATATTAATGTAAAAAAATCAAGAATATTTATAAATGTATAAACAATATAATACGCATAAAAATGCATATTAATATAATAAAATATTATAATTAAAAGTTAAATCATAAAAAAAAAATGAGTAAAGATAATATTTTAAGCATATTCTAATAATATATACAACATTTTCACTATAATTATATGTATAAATGTATAAAAAAAATGTTAAATGTTAAAAATAATCAATCAAAATTAAAATTGCAAGCATTAATCCAGGGAATTTTTTTTTTTTTTGAAAATGGATAACAATATAATAAAACGTTAAACATTGCAAAATAAATCATTAAAATTTTTATCATACACAATACTTCTACTATAATTTAAATATCCAGCTAAAGGAAAAATATTTTTGAAATTGCAAGATATATAATAAAAAAAAACTAATTGTTAGAATATAAATCATAAAAAATTTCAGTATATACAATATACATATTTTTTTTTATAATCTAAACATTTATTATCACTATTAGTATGTTTATTATTTATTAATATTTGTAAATTTTTATGAGAAATAACTCTAGATAATGCAAATATATAATTGGCCATGACAAAAAACATGATCATATAAATATAAATCTACTTGTTTTAATGTTTGACCTTGACTTTTATTTAGTGTTATAAAATAATAATTTTTTATTGGAAATTGTCTTATTTTTAATTTGAAAGGAAATTTATTTTCTTTATAGAGGTATGTATACATTGTCTCTACTATGAGAATCAGTTATTATTACAGCTTTTATAACATTTCAACCTAAATTAGTTATCATTAATCTTGTACCATTACGTAATCTATTGCTAGGAATAATGTTTCGAAGCAACATAACAAATATATTTTTCTTTAATTTTAACCCATGTTATAAAAATTCATTAAAATTCAGCGAATTCAAAAATTCAATAAGATAAAGCAATTCTAATTTCTCAATACCTTTTGATATTTTATATACTAAATTTGAACTATAATATATTTTTTTTTCAGGTATTAAATCTATAATTTTCTTATTAATAATATCAATAATTTCATTAATAAGTGTTATAATAGCTCTATTTTTAATTTACAAACAATCAGTATAATGATCTAAAAAATTGTCATATGTTTTTTCTATAATTTTTTTTTGTTGGATCATAATAATCAGCAACTAATAGATTTTTAGGAATTTTAATCCAATTATCTTCTTCACTATATTTATAGTTTTTTTCCATATATATTGTCCCATCACCAACAGCTCAAAGCCAATTAGAAAAATCTAACAATTCATTATGATCATTATTATTATTTGATGTTGATGTAAGACACATATTTATGGTTAGTTTATATATTTTATAGAACTTCTATAAATATAATTTTGTTATTATTGCATTTATAATATATTGTTTGCTACCATTTACAACAACATCTAAAATTTGTCTAAAATTACCCGCTAATAAAATAGTTATTCCTCTAAAAGGATTACTCAATTTTTCTTCATAAAAATTACATAAAATATCTCTAAATGATCAATACTTTAAAACAATGTATGTGACACATTGGAGCTTCATCCCAAATTATTAATTGAGTTTCTTCTAATAATCTTGCTAATTGAGTTACTTTTTTAATTCCGCAAGAAGAATATTCGTATAAATTTATTGGTATCTTAAATCTAGAATGAGCCGTTCTATCTCTAGATAACAATAATACATAAATTCTAGATAAAGCAACAACTAAAATAATTTTTCCCTTTGATCTTAATCTAGATATAATAATTTCATATAAATATGTTTTGCCTATTCCACCATGACCATATATAAAAAACAACTGGCGATTATTTTGTTCAATAGCAGAAATAATATCGTCATATATTTTACGTTGTTTTATATTAAGAGTGAAGATTAAACTATTATGCTTTATTTTTAATTTCTCAATATTATAACTTAATTTTTCAAGTAATAAAACATTATTAGTATCACCTAATAATGACTTGTCAAGTAATGACATATTAAAATCATATAAAGTAAAAAGATTTTTGTTAAAAAAATTTTCAAGCTCAAGTAAAACTCCATTCTTTAAATAATATTCTGAAATACTAGCAAATGGAATCTGTAATGTATTATGTAATTCATATTTGATATCATCATAAAAATATTTCCAAAATAAATTAAAAAGCTTATTTGGATCTCTAATTTCACAAAATAATATAAGAATAGTGAATAAATATCATAATTGAAAAGATGATACAAATAAAACAACTTCTTCCATAGTTCTAACCCATTCTATATCATTTCCCAACAAACCATATGCATTACAGGCTAATTGAAATGTAGATTGCACAACTCCATTAAAAATCCTAATATCTTCAAATGATTTTGGTCCTTTAATAATATTCAAAAGCATTGTTAAATAATAAAGCTCACCAGAATTTGGATGAACAAAGGCAATTGTTCCAATGTAATGCCCTCTTTTTCGTCTAGTCCACATTTTTTCTTTACTTTGCCATACACATTTAGTTGGAAATTCAGTATAAATTAGATTCTTAGCATCTTCATGCAAGTTATTAGCAACCATCTACTCAGTAAACATTGTGCATTGAAAATTAGGGTCATTTGCAATGTAAGTTAAATTAGAAGATGAATTAAACAAAATTGTATTCATATGTTATAGATATATTGTGAGTTTTTAACAGCTGGATCCCTATATTATATTGGAAACTCAAATACTCTCCAAACTGATTCACATATATAACAACAATCTAAATATGTTTTGATTTCATCAATAACTAAATCTTCACTGCTTTCAATATGTTCATAATTTTTTCCATAATTTTCAATTATTGCATGAATTCTATAGTTCCTTTATTTATATATTTAAATAAATATTTTATCATTGTAGACTTGCAACAATATTCAACACAAATGTATGCTTCATATTTACAAATTAAATATCTATTATAAGGCATAACAAAATGATTATCAATCTTTTCGTTATTTTTAATAACAAAATTTTCATTATTTCTAAGTCTATATATAGTAAAATCATTAGCATCAATAGTTGTTGCATCTTGATATTTTTTTGAAAAAAATGTTGAGCATTTTTTATTTTTCATGCAAGGAGAAGCAGGATTAATTACACCATATGGTCCATGTATCATAAATTTTGAAACTATTTGATATGCTTCAAAATCTTTTTCTTTAGAAGGAAGTTCAACATAAATTATTGAATCAATGGCAGAAGGTGTATTTGGTTTATCATCTTTGTCCAATCATACTAAACAATGAATATGGGGTAATCTTCTTTTATGAAACTCTACAATATACAATAAAACATAAACTTTACCAAAATGTCCATTTTTTTATATCATTGATTAAATGATTAATCTTAATCTTAAAAATTCTAGAAATAACATCAGACCTATCTTCAGGCCTTTGACCAGGTATATAATCTAAAATATGTTGAATCTCAAGTCATAAAGGATTACATGTAAATGTTATAAATAAATATGGATGTCCATAAAATTTACATATAGCCATAACATCATGATAATGTTCAATCATGAACCTTGGACTTCCAATAAAGTTAGATGGTAACACTATTATTGATTTGCCTATATTATTAGAGTTAGTATTGCCATGACGAACAACATTCTTTATTCCTAAATATATTTTAGACCTTAACTTTTTTTTATTGCATCTAATAAAATCCAATCTTTCCTCCTCAACACAAAAAAATGCATCAACTATAAATTGATGTAATAAACGACCTCCTCGTAATAGAGTTGTACCCACATTAAATCGCATTTGCAATCTATAAGCATAAAATTCACGCATTGTTACACATTTTTGAGAAGAAGATGAATTAGGATGTACAATTGCATATGGAATATCTATGTTATAACCATTCTCACCATATGGAAGCAATATTGGATATTGCATTGCTATTAAGCTTGGATGGAGGATACTAATTTGTTTTAATCTTTTTGATTTATGATCAACAATAATATCTCTTTCTTTATCATATGCACCAAGATCTCCAACTATCAAACCAACAATTTCAGAAGAGGATGGAAGACTATATTGCACAGTATCTTGACTTTTTCTTCCAATTAATTTCAATTTCACAGGTATAAAATCATCTTCCTTAAATCTATCTCAAACCATCCTAAAAGATTTGGCAAGTTGATTATACTCATCAAACATGTGAATAAGACCATTAACAACTTTTTTGATTCTTCATCCAAAAAACTAATCCTATTGTAAAGTTCATTTTGAGTATCATATAAATATAATTCAGCAAATTTTGGTTTTTCTCCATCAACTGATACCAAAGAACCCATTAAATGGTGATTCTGTCAACATATCCTAAAAACAAAAGGACCAAAAAATTTATTTATTTCATAATTTATTTTAGCACCCATAGGGGAAAATACAAATATAGAATTATAAAGTCTTCTATTTTCTCTAAATTTTGAAGTCAAAGGACCATTATTATAATTTAAAAGATAATCAAGAAAGTCTGGAGTTTTCTTCAATAAAAGGTAATTTAACTTTCCCTTTCATACAATAAAGGGAATCTATTTTTCTACGACCATGTGTGTGGCCATCAACACACTTATCCAGCCAATACAACACTCCATAAAATTCGCATTGATTATATGGTGCTCCCAAATTAGATTTCTAAAGATAATGCCCTAAAACAATTCATACAATTATTTCTTTTTATAAATCTCTCTCTCTCTCTCTCTCTATATATTAGAAAAAGGTGAATTTATAGTGAATAATAATTAATATTAATTGAAATGAATAAATATTTATGAGTTATCTTAAAAAAGATGACTTAGTAATAGTTACACTTATTAAATTTTCATCTGATTTAACATATAAATAGTCAATAGGAAAAATATTTATTATTATTCTTTTTTTTTATTTTATTAATTTTTTCAATATAATTAATAAACAATGATTCGTTAGCATTTATTTCGACTATAATGTCTATCAAATTTTGGGTGTTGGAAAAGGAAGATAAAGTAAACGATATATTCTTTCTAATTATTCAACAAACGGAAATTATATAGAAAATTAAAAAATTTAAAACTCTATTGAATAAGCAAAAATAAATCATATATAATAGAATAAAAAATTACTTAACAATAAGCAAATGTATCTAAAACAGGAAAAAAAAAAAAAAGAAAGAAAGATAAAATGTACTAAAACGTGAGATCGTTGTCGCAATTAACCTGCACATATCAATAAAAATAATAACAATTAAAATCAGTACAAACCATTATATTAATAATATTAGTAATTAAATTATTATAATATTTTACATATTAATAATAAAACAAGGTAATAACTATTATAATATAAATACAAAAAGAATAAGTAATTAAGAAATTATAAATGGCTAATAGCAAAAAAAATAATTTATAAATTAAATTATTGTAATATTTTACATATTGATACCAAAACAATTATAATACTTATTACAATCTAAATATAATTGAAAATAATTAAAAAATTATAATAAGAAAATAAATAATTACAATTATAATAAATAATGATGATTATTTATTATTGATGAATAGCATATATAAAATTAATTATATAAAAATATTTTTAAAGACATGTAAATTTATATCCATAGTTGGCTATTATTGGAAATGTAATGAGTGCAAGTGAATCTCATTATTTTTTTTTCTTTTTCCCTATCATAATAATTAAAGACTTCAATTTTTAATCATTCAAATGCAGGTGAGGATAATTGAAATTACGAATTTATTTTTTCTGTTTAAACCGGTTTCTTAAAGTGCGAAGGTAGTTAATTTCTTTTTTTTTTTTTTTTTTTTTTTTTTTCTAATTTCATTTATCTTATTTTTAATCACTGGGCTAACCTATAATTTATTAAAAAGTATTAAAATTATAACATAACAAAATAATCACTAATTTAAAAATTACACAACTCATAATAGATAAATAAAAGATATAAATATAGCAAGCTAAACATTATATTAACAAAATATATAGTTTTGATCTTAGAAACAACAGCAAAAAAAGATTGACATCTTATTCAAGTTACATATGGAGTAATGAGCAAAATGGAAAGATCAAAAGCATGAGAACCAAACAGTAGGAACATTGAAAACTAAAGAACTTGAGAAAGAAGGCCTTCAAATCAGACGTGCAATTCTCCACATGCCTAACTTAAATTTCCTTAGCACTTTTGTCAAATGCTCACATACTTTTGTCAATGCCAAAAATTGGCTGCTCAATTGGTTATATGCTGTCTGAAGGGGTGCCATTTGATTCTCAAGATAATCATAATTTATTTTATGAATAGTGTAATACCCTCTATCTATATTCCTTGTATTTTGTATTTTGATTGATTATCTTTGAATAAAATTGTTTGAGTTGTGATAAATTTAGATTTTCTGTTTTGTTTTGTTTTATTTTCTGTTAGTTTAGTCTGTTAGAATATATTTTGTTGAGTATAAATAACTCTTAAAGAGAGTTTCATATGTTAAGTTGTATTGAATAAGTTTTGATTAAATTAAGTTAGAGAAATGTTGAGATATACCTCATAGTCTTTTTTCACGAGCGTGAAGTTTACCTTTACAGGCGTGCAAAAAGTTCCTTTTTGAATTTCATATTTTCATCAGATTGCTTTCACGGACGTGATGTTCATCTTCAAGAGCGTGAAAGGTCGATCTTCATGGGAGTGAGTCCTTCCTTTATGGGCGTGAGCGCTTCTTTCACGCCCGTGAAATGTCGGGTTTTATATAAATCAACTCATTTATCACTTGTCCGAAAATTAAACCATTTTCTCTCTTTTCTTTATTTCTCAACCACCAAACCCTAAATCCGTCTCATATGTGATTCTAGAACATTAATACCTTCATTAATGCTCCATTTTGGAAGGGAAACACTTTGAGAAAGCTATTAAATCATTTCAAATTAAGATTTCTTCAAAATCTTCACTTAGGGAGAAAGAGATATTTTATTCATATTTCAATTTCTGTTAAGATTTGAGGTTATAGGTTGTTATAATAATTGTGTATTAAATACATTAATAGCTAAAGATTTTGGTTGTTGGAAGAATTAAGGCGAATGGTGAATAATAACGTGAATAGTATCAATTCTTTTATTTTTTCATAATTTT
This sequence comes from Aleurites moluccanus, assembly GCA_948193065.1. NCBI lineage: Eukaryota > Viridiplantae > Streptophyta > Magnoliopsida > Malpighiales > Euphorbiaceae > Aleurites > Aleurites moluccanus. The sequence goes on along the minus strand of CANXYC011122016.1, from coordinate 6,803 downwards.
ATTAAGAAATGGTTAAATTGAGTTTAAAAACTATCTAAATAAGCTTTAAATAGTCTTTTATTCCAAGAATTTATTATGAATAATGTTAGGTAAGGAAAATTCTAAATTTGTGAATTTGTTGAAATGTGTTAGGCTTGAAGCATTAAGTGCAATCAAGTGGTTTTGAAGTTTGATAGAAGGTTTTACGATTTGGCTTGTTTGTTACTTTGTGGAGGTGAGTTATGCATATGTGTTTTGTTTGTATTTGCATATATATAAATATGATTGTTTCATTAATATTCATTTCAAACATATATATGAAATTGTTAAGTTGGTAATTCTTAAGTAAATGATATTTGTTATAAATATATATTTGTTTCCATTATTACACTTTAGAGTTAGTATTGTTACCCATTTCTTTGAAACCAACTCTCTATTATAATATAAATCTATTATTTTGAAAATGTGTTTGATTATAAAAATCCTTGTTATAACTATTGTATCTTAAACCTATTATGTGTATAGTCAAAATACCTTCTCTATGAGGAAAAAATCATAGGACTGTGTGCACTAGTGACTCGACTGATAGAATCAAAGTATCAGGATCCTTCCTAGAGAGGACACAATTTCTCCAGACGTGTGCTAGCACAAACATATGTATTCTATAAGGAGATCATAATACTCCTATTCTGTTATGGATATCGTAAGACTCATGTTCTGTTTCTATTATTCTGACAATTATATTGCTTACCACACATACACACACACACACACATATATATTTATGATGTGCCATTTCTTGTAGGCATTTCTGACTTTTGATTTCTGAACTCTATATTTTGATATCCGATTTCTGATTCAGCTTCTGATATGTATATGACTTCTGATTATCTGTATATATTATGACCTTTGTATTACGAAATTCATTTGTGATATATGTATATAAAAACAACATTCGAACCTTTGATCTGATTCTGAAATTTAGTAATTGCATATGTATAATTTATTAAGTTGAAGGCTTACTTTCCTTTTGTTGTGATTTTCAGATGCTAGAGTAGTTAGTCCAGAGACCGAAGATAAAGTTTATTAATTTTTTTCTTTAAGAAGCTATTTGAAAGTATAGACTCTATTTATTTTTTTGGATATATTTTTGTTAATGTTTGATATATAATTCTCTTATAACTCCATAATATTTGAATGGTTGTAATATTTTTTTAGGTTATCACTAGGATCTTATTTGTCTTTGATTCATGGTGAATAAGTTATTTGTATTTTAGGCAATATATCATAGATTGTTAATGATATTTATGACTTTGAATTGTGGATAGATATATATAGGCCCAGTTTGGTACAGCTTATGAAAATAGCTTTTCTTATGGAGAAAAATTATTTTTCTAAAAGTGATATTTCTAAAAGTAATTAGCTATATGTTTGTATTTGGTAAAATAAAATTTAAAAACTGCTTATAAACTCATAAGGGTATTTTTGTCTATTAATTTTTTAAAATTAGCTACGCGTTTAATCTAAAATTCAGCTTTTATGAAAAGCTCCAATTTCTAACTTATCCAAAAAGCTGAATTTTAGCTATCTAGATAATTACTTTTATTAATTTTGATATTTACTAAACACTATAAACTGAGCTAAAATCAGATTTTTACCCAAAAAATCTACTTTTTTCTCACCATAAGTTATGCCAAACAGGCACATATTATTTGTTATTGTCATAAGTTAGGTTATTATGTTTTATAGATTTACAATAACCTTAAACTAACTCATGTTCTAGGACTATCATGTTTTACGGATTTACAATAATCTTAAACTCACTCATGTTCTAGGACTATCGTATTCCAATTTTAGTATGTACCAAATAATCATTTCGTTATGGTTATAATCTAAAAAGTCCAAATCATAAACCGTTTTCAAATGGTTAATGGCATTAATGATTGCATTATTTTTTCCCACACTTATAGAATCATCACTAAGCCCAACAATGCAAGAGACAAATCGAGCACCCTCATTATCGGTGTAAAGATGTGCAATAATATACACTATCGTCAGCACTATAGAAGTTATAAGCAGGGGATGAAAGATCCAAGTGATTTACAATTGCATTCAAGATAGGAGACAAGTCAACGGCAATAACTACCATCTTTGAATATACTGAAATATATAATATCACAAAGATAAATAATAAAAAAACAAACAGAACTACAAAAGAAAATACAAAAAATTATATAAAAGAAACATTGCATAGAACAAAGTAAACATCATACACGTGGGATGTAGAAAATCACAATAATTAATAATCACAATAATTACTAAGTATAATTAAATTTAAAATATTATTCAAATTTTATATGTAATTATTATTAAATTATTTTTTTGTGAATGTTAAAAAAATATTTTCTTTTACAAAAGCCAATGCATATTTTGAAGAATTCCATAAAAAAAACCATTAAACAATTTTCAGTAAACAGCTCTATATATTTCATACAAACAGTATTTTTTTTTAAACTCATAAAAAACCAAAATAAATACAATAACTTTATATAATTAAAATAAATATAATAATTTTATTTTTAAGGATTGTTATTGCATGCACAATAAAAGCAATAAACTTTTAACAGTTAGAAAAAAAAATAACAAAAATATTTTCCATACTTCGAAATCTAAAAGAAATTTATAAAATAAACATTAAAGGAAAAAAAAAATATCACGAAAAGCAAATAATAAAAAAGCTGATTGAGATAAACCATTAAATTAATAATTATTACCAAGTTTAGTATCATCATGAGAACAGAAATTAAAAAAAAAAACAACTAAAAAACTATCCACTAAAGCAATAAAGTAGAAAAGAATATAAGATTAAAAGCAGAAAGAATAAATAATGATTTGAAAACAATAAATAACAAAAAAGATGTAAATAATATTAATATAAAAGGGCCATTAATGTTATAAGAATATGTTAGAAGAAAAATAAAAGAGCACTTAAGGAATGTACCTGCTTAAATTCTATTCTAGGTTGAAATCTGAAATTATCCATGGAGGGTTTAAAAAATTTTGATCGATGTAAATTAAGATTCTGAGTTTTAAAGTGTATCTTGTCTACTTTAGACTTGTAAAAATTGTGAATATTTTTATGCACCAGAAACTTTGAACCAGTGAAAAGCTGATCTAAACTGTAAAGTATTAAGGTTTATGAGACAATTTATGAGATTTGTGATCGAAGTTTTAAGATTCTGAATTTTAAAGTCTATCTTGTCTACTTTAGACTTATAAAAATTGTGAATATTTTTATGCACCAAATACCTTGAACCAGTGAAAAGATGATCTAAATTGTAAGGTATTAAGGTTTATGAGACAATTTATGAGATTTGTGATCGAAATTTTAGTAGAATGCTCTATTTTTGGAAAAAAGGATGATTTGGTTGTTTTGACAGTCAGAGGAATTTTGACATTGTATTTGGCTTTGGCTTATAATTTGGTCGAAAAGATGAGGTCATTCTGACTTGGGTTTTCTAAGGATGATTTGGATTTTTTGTAGAGATGACCCACTTTTGGGGGACTGTGATTTAAAAAATGGCTAACTTTTGGGGAATGATGACTTAGATCACTTTGGTGATCATAGAGGTTAAGATGGAGTTGCAAATTTACTTAGCATTGGTTTATCTACTCATTGGACAGTGACAATGGAAATGTATGGTTTTGACAATGCTGCTGGTTGAATCCACATTAAGTTTGGGTTGAATATGCTCGATTGAGAATGATACCATGCTCAGTCTTGGTTTAAAGATTAATTTGGAAGGCCGAAGTCATATATTGCCTAAAGGTTATTTTTGAAAGGCTATGGTCAGGTTTAGCCTTGAGGAATAGTGCTATTGGATTGGTCCAAGCTATTTTTGGGAGGTTATGGTTAAGTTTAACCATAAGGTAAATTTGTCCAGTCATATCAGCTGAGATCATCTATGATAAGGATAATGGTCAAATTTTTCATGGAGTTTGGTTGGTTAGATTGACTGAGGTAAGGTCATGGTTAGATTAGATTTGAGATATTTTTTAGATCGGATGAGACTTTGTACAACTTGGACAATTATTGCAGGATTGAAGGGCTCTGGTCAGCTAACCCGATTATCCTTCAGGTAAGAACTCCTTTTATCAATCCTTCTTTGCTTAGATCCCTTTCTTTATTTCTGACTTTTGCTTTTAAAATGACTTAGGTATGACTAAGAGATTATCTTAAGACAATGAGTCCTACAGATAGGTGTCACGATCCACTTTTGGGCCGTGGCGGTCCTAGGGCACGGGTAGACCTAAGGTCACTGGAAACCCATAGAACCCATGAACAATCTATTTATCAATTATTCAATCAATATTAACTTATTTATCAATGCTTAAATCCCATTTATTACTTATAAATTTTACAGAAAATTTGCCAGAGTTTCCTTTGTAATTTTAACCTTATTCCCGGTCCAAAACCGGGTCTTTCATAAATTATACAGCCTGCACTAAAATTATTTTTACACTCCCAATAATTTTCCATCCTTAGACCCTCAACTTCACAGTTCAACAGACATACATGGCACTTCTAAATTTTCTTTTAAAACATATAAATATTATTTTAGCATTTTCAATATCATTGTCTCTATCACTTTACTATCATTGTCATTATCAATAATTAAGTATTACAAATTATAATTTTTAATGCCATTTAATTGCCAATTATTTCGATGTTCATATACCATTATAGTATTCAATAATTTAATTGTACACAGTACCACAGAGTTCTAAGAGTTGACACTCACGACTTTTAGAGAATAAAATTCTACCTTTATGTATTTGACATTCCAAGTCGGAAAAGAAACTGACTTGGAATTAGCTTTCTCTATCTCATTCTTGTAAAAATTATAAACCACAATAGAGTGAGTATAAAAATACTCAGTGAGCATGTATACATTATTAAATATGAGATATAAGCATATGAAAACAAAAGTTGTCAATGGTAGTCAAGTGTCAATAAATACTGTTAGACCTTAAGGTCTTCATCATACTTATTTTGATGGTTGCAAACACCAAATTAATGGACTAATAAGTTTGTTTGATTATGTGTAAGAATTTCTAAGAATTTTTTTGAAGTATTGCAGGATGCTGCTTAGTCGCGGGCACGACGCTAGACACAAGCTTGGTCACAGGTGCGACAAAATCGGTCACAGTCTTAAAAAGCTTCAGGTCGCAGGAGCGACATTTTTCAGTCGTGGGCGCGAACTTGATTTGAGATTTTCAAAAACATGTAGTAGCTTTCAGGTGAACAGTGTCCCTCCAGTAGCGGGTGCGACACAAGGAAGTCGCGGGTTCGACTAAGCAAAGTCACGGGTGTGACAAAATTATTTGCGGACACGCAATTAAAATCAAAATATCTCAAAACATCCAGTAGCTTCAAGATGAATAGTATCATTTAGTCGCGGGCGCGACATTATACCGTTGCGGGTGCGACCAGATAAAATTGCAGGATTGTCCAAGCTCAATCGTGGGCGTGAAGAAACTCAACCAAGTTTGAATGCCAAATCTCGAAATTAGTCTCGGGCGTGACAGTTTCAGTAGCGGGTGCTACTTGGTAAAATTCAAATTTATTCTTCTTCGAGCCAAAAAGGAAAGAAGCTAGTCGCGGGCGCTACTCACCTGTAAACTAGCCGTCGGAGCGAAAATTCAGGTGCATTTATTGCGGAAAAATGAGTCTAAACGGCACTTTCTTCAACCAAGACTATAAATATGAGTTGATTTGTATTAAATAAGTAGAGAACAACCTTAAAACAAGTTCATAATTCATTTATTGAAAGATCATTCATATTTATTGTGCAAAAATCTGTTTATACTTGCATTTATTATAAATCTTCAAAGTTGTTGAAGATCTTTGTTTATAAGAGAGTGTGGTAGAAAAGGGAATTCTTTCTTCTCATCTCTTGGGTTGTGTGTGAGTCTAGTTTGAGAAAAACACATTGTAAAAGGTTAAAGTGCGAACCAAAACACTTAAGTTTGATCTTGAACCTGTAAAAGGATCAAAGATAGTGAAATACTCAAGTGTAATCTTGAGGAGTGGACGTAGGCTCGTTTTGGCCGAACCACTATAAATCCTTGTTTTGATTTTCTTCTTTTCTTCCTTCATCATATTTTTAATTGGTTATTATTTTTAAAAGACAACCAATTCACCCCTCCTCTTGGTTGCCAAAGGGACTAACAATTAGTATCAGAGCTTGTCTCCACTTTTTCTAAAAAGATTTAATCATTTTGGAGTAAAGATCAATGGCAACATAAGCATCAAACATATTTGAAGGAGGGTCAACAATGAGACCACCATTCTTTGATTGCACCGACTATCCTTATTGGAAAAATAGGATGAAAATCTTCATGGATAGCGATGGAATCGACTTATGGGATATAGTAGAAGAAGGGCATAGAGTTCCCACTATAACCGTATGTAACACCTCAGCCTAGCCTGAACCAAACCTATATAGAGATCTTCGGGGAGAGATTTTCGTTTTCTTAATATAGTAATGTTAATATGTATTTATGCATGGAATTGGTATTTATGCATGTTATTTGAATTAGATTTAGGCATAGAAATGGTTTAGAGGCTGTTAGGACTTAATCGACAAATTTTGAGTTTTTGGTGAACTGGGGGCAAAATGGTCATTTTTCGCCTGTCTGAATTTTATGGATTTAATATCATATTTAAAGAGAGAAAATAATTTAAAGACTTGAAAATGGCCTTATTTTATTTATTTGAGCAGTAGTTTAAGAAATAATTCCGGTCGAAAAATCGGTATCGG
>CANXYC011121962.1:0-16791 GCA_948193065.1 Aleurites moluccanus | reverse complement strand
TATATATATATATATATATATACAAATACTGTAAATTCTTTGTATCATCACGTAAATGCTGACAAATAAATTACCTTGTATGTTACTAATCTGCCTGTCAAAAAATATTCATAATTCTTATTGTGTGTCTATGCTCTGGTTCTGTGCAGCGGCTTTATGAGTCATTTAAGGAAGACCCTGGATATTTTCAGTTCACAACAGCAGTAACATCAAATGATCTTGAGGAAATTCAAAAATTCCTCGATGCTGCTATTAGTGCAAGGTTGTGATCTCATGCTTTGGGCACTTTTCAGTGAGAAACAGGCATAAATTATTATATTTTACGATATACTCGTAGTATGCTAATAGTTTCCTGTTTCATTTAATTTTTTGTTAATTTAATTCTATATTGACGGAGTATGAAGTTTGGTATTGCCTTATATATGGTTTGGATTTCTGACTCTAAGTTTAGGCATGAAGCTGGAGCACACTAACTAGCCAAGTGAATTCCTATGGCTTACTCTGGCATTGTCTAATTTTATGGTATCTTCTATCTTTGTCTAACCACATCTGGTTAGATCTAATTAGCAACTGTCGAATGGACATGCAAAAACTCATTATGAAATGCTCTTTTTGTGCCAGTATTTAAAAGTTTCTTGATAACAAACCGTAATGTTGCTAGGTATATCCATTTTTTATTGGAAGACGATGATTCATGGACTCAAAGGTGCACGAAATTGGCATAGGGTTGGTTCAGAGTTAGAGAACATGCTTTTTATATTATTTTTTTTAATGGTAATTGATTGATCTTTGTTTGCAGTTGTGAGGGTTTGATCATCAAAACATTGAATAGAGATGCTACATATGAGCCTTCAAAGCGATCAAATAACTGGCTAAAATTGAAGAAAGATTACATGGAGAGGTCAGGTATAAGGAATGCAGGCTTTATGCACTTTGTGTTACATTATAACAGAATATGATTATTATTATTATGGGCTGTGCTCTGCAGTTTTGGAGATTCACTGGATCTTGTACCTATTGCTGCGTTCCATGGTCGTGGGAAACGGACAGGTAACTACTATTTAAGTTGAATTAAGCAAGCATACATTTGCGTAGCACATAAATTTACCAAACCCCATTATGCTTTAAGTTGAATGTTGATTACTTTGATATTTTGGGTTACAGTTTTGGGGTAAAGAGGGGACCAGCATCCTACTTTCATATCTAAACCTATTTTTGCTCACAACTCTATGTTGCTTGGATTTAGGCGTCTATGGTGCTTTTCTTCTTGCTTGTTATGACAGTAGTAACGAAGAGTTCCAAAGCATATGTAAAATAGGTGGGTGTATTTTTGAGCTGTTCCACAAATTTTAGTTATTTTATTAATTACTGTGGTTGTCTCTCATTTATTTCTTTTTTTGCTTTTTATAATCCTTGCTATAATGTACAGGCACTGGGTTTTCTGAGCAAATGCTTGAAACTCTATCTGATAGTCTTCGCTCTAAAGTGATTCCGAAACCGAAGGTCTGTTTCTTATTCTTTTTAATAGTCATAGTGGAGAATGAGTTATTATTACTCTGCCTATTCCAACTTTCTAGTTGGTTCCAGTCATACTATAGGTATGGAGATAAAATCAATCCAGATGTGTGGTTCGAGCCTAGTGAGGTAATAATTATCATTTATGCTCCTGCCCAACCTGGTGTTCTTGCTTCCATGTCTTTTCCCTAAACTTTTGTTCTTACCTTTTGTGCGTATTTTTTATCTACTAATATAATTTGCTGGTAGAGTTCCATTACTTCAGATCTAAATCTTTTCTGCTACATGAAACCATAAGTGTAGGAACTAGTTTTAAGCTAACACTGTTTGCACCATGCAAAATACAAAATTTTCTTTTTATTTTTCTTTTAGCAATTCTCCTTTTTATCTCTTTAGCTTGAAGAATTATCATGCCCTTGGTTTTGCCTAATTTCTGGTGAGACTGAAAACTTGAATTAACTGCAGACTACACGTTCGAACTAGCTTTAAAATTTAGTCATGGGAAATGTTAGCATTTGAAAAACGTCGTGCTTTGCATGCCAAGCTACTTGATTTCCTTACCTAAGCATCGCCACAGCTAATTGAGAAAATGAAAGGACAGAAAAAACATGTAAAGAAATTACTCTTAATACTATCATTTCTTTTACCGTGCATCTAAAATCTAGGGGATTTAAGAAGCTCAATCAATCGTTCTGTTCTTTGTTCATTGATTTTTTTTGTTCTAGTTTATTCCATTTTTACTGGGTATTAATTTCTCACTTCTTGTGGTTGTGGTTGTCATCCTTCTCATCATTATTTTTTATTATAAACATTGCAGGTGTGGGAGGTGAAAGCTGCAGACTTGACTATTAGCCCTGCTCATTCTGCTGCAATTGGTCTTGTGGAAGAAGACAAGGTTGGGTTCAATGTGGATAGTAGCAGGCTGCTTCATCCTCGCATTGAAACATTGTTTGGCAAACATCTATCACATAAATTTTCTTTTGTACCCTTTTTTCATCTTACCTCAAGTCAGTGAGACATTCAACAAACAGTAGTTTGTTCCCATGCTTTCACCTGCTATGCGAAATAGAAGATAGAAGTTATATGAGATATCTCTAGCTTCTGTGTCTCATAATATTGTGATTGCTACAATATAGAGGCCTTTCTTTTGACATTTTGGCCCTCCTCATTTCCTATTGGTGTCAAATGTGAGGGTCAACAGAATATCTCCACATTAATGGGCTGGAACATGTCTTTTGATATGGCTCCAGATGACAAGGTTGGAATTGCTGTACTGTCTGAGTTGTTCAGATGTTTTACTTGAAGTCTTGGACTAGTGTAGCATTTGGGTTTTTCAAATAGTTTTCATGAAATATAAGGTGCATGTCTGAATAGGATTGCATGTCAATCTGCTTCTCTTAGCTGTTTCTTTGTTTGTTGAACCAAACAATTAGACTCGCACTGTTTTTTGGGTTGTTGCTTTAGGGTATCTCTCTTCGATTTCCACGTCTAGTACGTGTCCGGAAGGACAAGACTCCAGAAGACGCCACATCATCTGAGCAGGTAATACTCCGTCCTAGTTGTCTGATAATTTCCAACAAACATGACGAATAAGAGGAACTAAACTGTCTTCGTTGGTTAGAACTTTATTACTCTCTTTATATCTCCCCTCCACTAATATCTTTTGCAATATATTTTCAGGTTGCTCAGTTATACCAAAATCAGCAAAATCAATCAAATAAGCAAGAAGATGTCGATGATGATTGAAGCTAAAGAATTCCTAACATTCCTATCCTTTCCCATAAAATTTTCCTGTAAAGATCAACAGCATTGTGGATACTTGAGATTAGTGAGTAGATGTCCCATGAAAACTGATGCCTTCTGAGCTTAATACTGAAAGCAAGACTGCACAATCATGTCCATGAGTCATATTTGCGCACCTTTGCATGGTGCGGGTTACATCAAAATAAAATTTTAAACCTGATTCAAATAGTATCTGTTACTCAAAAAAATTTCTACAATTTGAAGTAAAGGGCCTTAAAAATGTTATTTGACATTTACTCCTACATACATGGCAGTTTCAAATTATTCTTTCCTTATTTTTCTTTCTTTCCCAAAAAGGAAAAAGAAATTTTTTTTTTTGTTGATATAGTTAAACATGATATAATATTATGCTTATGTGTTTCTTTCAATATGTTTTAGTGATGATAACTCTAAGATTCAGATCGTGTCATTCTCTTTAATAATGTTTCAAAGGAATGTTATGATTATTTTTCTTCTCTGTCCATGATGGGTGATTTATTTTATTTATTTATAGATTTGGATTTGTCTTTCATATTCAAGTTATGAAGTTGTATTGAGGAAATGTGGCTTTATTTTTTTATCATGTATTGCTCTTGTTTATTAATATTTCTCAAAAAAAAAAAATGTTTTAGTGATGATATGAATTAATTTTCCAGCCTTTAGTTGCAAAATCCTTATGAGTTGAAATTATCATTATTATTATTATAGGATGAGAGATTGAGAGGGATCAAAAAGTCACTATTCTTCTTTTGCTTATTCGGTTTTCCCTTATTCAGACTTTTGATGATGTGATGTATACGTAATGGAATGAGATGTGTCTGAAGAGTTATTGCGATTGTGACCATTCCCTTGGGAGTTGCCTAATCTTTTGAATTTTGAATAATCAATTCTTTGGTCTAAGTTTCTCATTTCTAAGCTAGTGCCGTGTGGACCAGACAAATCCCATTCCCAGGCTTTTCGTTTTTGCAGCCTTACATTCATTCCCATTCTTGTCTTAGGGTTGAAAGGTTCATTTATCCATTGCAATTTACAATTTCTCCTTGTTTCTTTCTTTTCTACCTTTCGGTGTAAATTTTGAGGAATTGATTTCTGTTTTCTATCGCTATTCATGTCCTTTCAGGTTTTCTTGTTCTTCAATATTGCTTGTAGTTCTATCTCCTTATTCGCTCAGGATGTAAAATTGTAATTTTATTATTTTACAGTTTTTAATATAACTACAGTATCACCAAACTAAAACAACTTGCAGTTGAAACTAATTTTTCAGAAATACATGATTTTAGATATTGAAAAAAGCAGTTGGAGAGTTGTTTAGTTATATTGAAATTTTTATTATTAGAACATGTTAAATTTCTAAGTTATGGATGACATGTGAAATTCACTATGTTTGGTTTCAAACTGAACGAGTCTACACCAACTAATCTTTTTACCTCTTTTACCAGCTTGCTTGCATAAAAATAGGAACATAAAAAGGTAAGAGGTTACTCAGAAAATTGATCATGACCATTGGGTAAATTGAATTATTCAAAAAGAACATTAATCCTAAAAAGCTATTTGTTTTGCCACAAGAAAATTAATTTTTTTCATATGTTTAGCCTATATTTTCAGTGTTTAGAGTTGAAACTTTAACTAATAAATCATTATTTAAGACTTTAACTAATAAATCATTATTCTGCATAATATAAGAATATTGTGTCCCCTTAGTTGTGTAACGGTATATATATTGCATGTGAAGAGCGACTTGTAATATCCATTAATAAGGAGATGAAAGTTTAGGCTAAAAGTAAACATAAACAAGTAGAGTGGGGCATATCATTTTATATATTATATGTATAAGATATTTAAAAAAAATGCTTTGGTGAAAATGAAAATGACTTGTATAGTTAAAAAAGAAAGAAGTAGAAGATTAGAACTTATATAATCATATAGTTGCCTGAAAAAAGGAGTAATATAATCATACATCACACCAGTAGTAGATCCTGATTCTGATTTGTGGGATCCACTTAAACCAGACAAGAAGGTCTATGAGACCTTATGGTGGTTGGCCTTACCCTATCTTCCAATCCCAACAACTTCACACCTATATATTATCAAATATCATTTCTCATCTAACTTTTGTCATCTTTTTGCTTTTTTTTTTTCTCAAGCTTACACACTTAACTTACTATTAGTAAAACTAAGAACCTAAAGTTACATTTTACATGCCATTGTCTGGGCAAATTTTGGAGAAACCAATCTCCAATTTCACAATCAAGGACCAAAAACTAATCAAATGTGCAAAAACAAAACCAAAAATCTCCACCGCCCAAGAGAGAAAAAAAACTGGCACAAAAAAAGCCAAGAACAAGCTCATCTAACTCTGTTTTTTCTTTACTTTCTTTAGTCTCCACTTTGAGTCAACTTAGAATAGCTTCAGCTTCTTCTTCTTCTCTAAACAAACCTTCTCTGTACAAAAATGCTTTAGATCAAAGATCAGTCACATACCCACCATTGCAAATTCCATTCCTCACTAAAATTTAAATGGTATTTAAAATTTTGATATTATATATATATAAATTATAGAAATTTTGTAGTTGTAGTTGTCAGTGGAGAAGTATCCTTTGATGCTTGGTCTCAGTAGGATAATCAGAGCCATCGCAAAGTACCCTTTTTCTATTGCAGCCATTAATGTTTATTAAAGAGTCTTGGTGGAGAAGCTGTGGTGGTGGAGGTGGTGGTGGTGGTGGTGAAGGGATGGTAACAGGTGGGATTTCAAAGGATTCAAGTGGTGGTGGTGGGTGCCTCCATTGAGGAAGTGGACCAGCTAGAAGTAGAGTCTGTAAAAGAGGGCCAGCTTTCATTACTGCCTGTAAAAGCTTTCCCTTTTCAGGTAAAGGCCTTTGAGGCACCATTTCCATAGATGATGGAGCTGCTGCTGGTGCTGCTGCTGGTGTCAATTGGGTTTGGTGTTGTGGAATGGGGTCAATTACTGGAGATGAAACAATGCTTTCTTCACAATCTGATGATGAAAATCCATTGTTAGAGTCAATTGCTATTCTGGGTTCATCTTCAATGCTTGAAATTCCAGAAAGAGGAGCATTTTGCTGTTGTTGTTGCTGCTGCACTTGCTGTTGTTGAAGCAAGAGCTTCTCAAGAAGAAGTCTTTGGCATTTTTCCACTGCCTCATCTCTCTCTCTTAGGGCTTTGCTAAGCAGATCTTTGAGATTAATTAACTGATCATCTCTTTTTCTTAGCTCTTCTTGAGCTGCTATCTTTGTTTGTTCAAGGTCCAAACATGTGCACAAAAGGGAATGCCTTAGTTCTTCCATGTTCTGCATTTGTCAAAAACAGAGTAATACCCATAAATGCCAAAATCAAGAACCAGACAAGTAAAAGAACAAAAACCCATTAATCTTTCTAATTGTAAATGCCAAAACAAGAACCAAAAAGAAAAAGAACAAGAACCCATTTACTCATTCTAACCGGAAAACACCAAAACAAGGAACAAAAATCCTCAAAACAGAGAAAAATTGAAGATATGTGTTACCTTTCCTTGACAGGAGTAAGCCCAGCCAAGAAGAGAACTTCTCTGGTAGTCCATTTTTCCACGCTATACTACTACACTACACTACACTTAACCAATGAGCTGAACCAAAGAGATCTTTTCAAGAGAGAGAGAAAAACAGAGGTGGGGGGTTTTTTAGTGGTTTAGTTAGCTCTTATAAGAACTCCTTGCTTCTACTGTTTTCTCTCTTGTGTCTCTGTATTTCCTATTGCTTTTCTCACTCGTTAGAAAAAAGCACAAAAAGCCAAAAGCATACCATTGCCAATTTCTCTCTCTCTGTCTATGTATGTGACTATTATATGTATTGAAGTCAGTATTTTGTACTGAGTCTATGGCTCTATCCACAAAACCAGAGAAAGAGAATCATAATTTTTCAGAGATGAATTGAGCGGTAAAAGCGGGCAGAGACCAGTCCCTTCCCTTCTCTTCTCTCTTGCGTGGTTATTATCATAACTCTGTTTTTCTTTAGGCCATGAGTGTACTTTTTATAGACGCTTGTATATGGGAAGAAATTGCTTACCTTAAACTATGCAAAAGCCTCTTTCTTTCTAAACTCTATATTGTATAGTCAATTTCTCGACAAATTAAATTAATTTCAATTGAAAAACTTCATAGAATGGATAGATTTGTTTGATTTTTATGTGGGTAAAATATTATAACACATTGATGTTTGTCTTAATTACCATTTTATTCTTTATTATTTAAAAGTTAATATTTTTAATTTCTAAATAAATTTAAATAAAAATATAAAATTTTTTAGAGTATAATTTTAATAAATATATAAACTGAACTGAGAATATTTTTAGCTGAATAAATATATAAAAAAATTACAATATAAGAAATAATATTAATCTTATCATGTATTTTTTGGAATATTAATTAATCTACATAATAGCGTTGCAATAATTTTTTTTTATTTCATCAATTTTAATTTTAATTTTAATTGTTGCCAAACTATTCCTTAAATATTTAAATCATATTAATTAAGAATTTAATTTTTTAATTGTCTATTTATGACTTTTTAATAATTTTTCAACTTACATGAATTATTGTATTTTCTTTATCCACGTTTTAATGTTTTCCATTTCAATATTATGAATTTCATAATACTAATTATCTCTTTAAAAAGAAACTTTAATTTTTGAGGTGAACCTTAATATGAATAGAAATCAAATCATATGTGATGGTGAAAATTAAATATGTGATCTTCATTTCAGGTATTTGCTTAAAGGTTAGTAAAAAAAAAATAGTATAATCGAAATTCAAAATAAATTAAATTTAATTCGATATATTTGGTTTGGTTTAGTCTGATTTAATATTTATAAATTTTAATTTATTAAAATTAATTTGATTTATGTTTAAAAATTTTAAATAAATGAAATTTTAATTGAATTATCGAATTGAAACATATCGATTCGGTTAATTTAATTAATTTTATAAAAATATTATATCGATTCAATTTAATTACATATATAAATTAATTTAATTCAATTATTTAAATTTTAAATTGAATTAATTTAATTCTTTTAAAATTTAAATCGAATTGTTTGATACTAGTCTCTGTCTTAGTGAATATTACTAATAAATGACAATTTAAGTTGTGTAAATTACGTACATGAATTTTACATTTGAAATTCAAGAAAAAAGTAAAATTAATTAGTGTTACTTATAAAAATAAAATACTTACTTATACATATTCTGAATCTTAAACAAAAGCAATTAAATTTCTCTTACGTGGTCTGCTTCAATTGTTAAATATAGTGTTTGATTTTTCTCCTACCATACTCTATTCTAACAATGCATGATTCATGAGGAGACTAATTTTAACTAATTAAGCGTTTGAATATCTAAATAAAAATTTAATTGGTTATTTTCTATGAATAAAAAGAAAAATTATTTTATTTACAATAAATTGTAAGTAACTGTAACCTATACTCAATTAAATAAAATTGTAAACTACACAATAAAAATAATTTTTTATATATTTCTCGTAAAATATTTATCATTTGGTATTCAATAGTTACATTAAACCTGACTAAGGAGGTATTTGGATAAAAATAAGCGTTTTGTTAAAATAATCAATTTTATTAAAAACGAGCGTTTATCACAAAACTCATCCCCCAGTTTTTAAAATTTGCGTTAAATTTTAAAAATAATCTAGTTTTCTTTTTTTACCCAAACACTTTAAAAACCATAAAACTCTTTAACTTCCTCCTAAAACGCAGCTTATAGCGTTTAGTTTCCTATCCAAAAACCCTCTAATTCAAACTTAAACCGAGTAGATTTATAAAAAATAAAACTTTTTAATATTTATTTTCTCAATTTATAAAATTCAAATTTAAAATTTTACTTAAACAATATCAAATTCTTAAAAATTTAAACTAACAGACGCTTGATTTATATTCAATGCCTTAACTCCTCGAAATAATTTCTAAAATGAAACTACAAATCTAATAACTATTCAAAAATTCTTGTAAATTTTCCTTTAAAAAAAAATTCTTATGAAATATATATATATATATATATATATATATATATATATATATATATATATTACGTCTGAATAGTCTCTGGCTAAGATTAGGAATAAAGAAGTTGACAATTCTCTAAATGTAATAAAATAATTAGTGTTAGGAATACTTTGTAGAATGTCATATTTAATTAATTTAAAAGATTAAATTAGGTATGATCCTTTAACTTTTTCTTAGAAATTGGACAGAATTTTTGTTTCCATGGGTTTTAAAAAATTGCTAAACCATTATTAATCTATTGATTAATTAATTAATTAATCTTATTTTAATAATAAGGTATACATACTTGGACTTCTCATGTTGAATAATTCCTTGGCCCATCTCTACGTATATATTTCCAAAACAATAATATGCTCTCATTCCTTCAAAGAAAAATTAATATACTTTAATCATTTATCCTTTTATATGTATATATATTCGATGAAAATATGTTCGTGATACTCACATTAAAATAAATTTTATTTTTAATTAAAAAGAAGATATATTCATGTGAATTCACTTTTATATAAATATAAAAAATATATTAATATCGATTCTATCTAATAATTTCTCATATATAAATTGATAATAAATTTTATTTATAAAACTATATATATATGTATTGTGATATAACTTAATTATTATTATCAAAATTAAAAAAGCATGAGAAATTAATTAGAAGTTACATTAAAATTTCATAAATAAATATATTATAATTGTAGGTAGAAGTCATTTCAAGCAATTCTATAATTTTAAAATTTTATTTTAATTTATTATTAGTTTTCAAAGTTTTACAACTTTTTGTCATATTTAGGAAACAATTTATGTGCATGTCTTTTTTGACAAAACACATATAAATATTCAAAATAAATAAATAAAAATCTCTATCTCATTTCTCTCATTTTTTTTCTTTTTTTTGACTTGAGTTCTACCTTGCATGTGCCATTCATGCTCACCATTAGAATTTACATTCAATTACATACATATTCTTATATTAATTAAATTAATCATTCTAAAATTTAAAATCTTAATCTATCTTTTTCTCCCTCTTTCATTATCAATAACTATAATATAAAATATAAATATTTATACATTTTTTTTTTTTTACATTAGATAGTCAATGTGATACAGTTTCATTGGTCAGAAAAGGGAGCTGGTAACCAAACTTTCCCACCAATATTTTCCCCAAAGAAAGGTAATGGACCCATTTTGAACAAGAAAAGTCCTCCTTGTAGGAAAAGGAAGAGGCTTCTCTTTGACTAATTCAAGACTCTATTGCATTTTTCATAAATAAATAAAAATTCTTAATCAATATATATATATATATATATATTATAATTTTAGCTCCTACTAAAAATTAAATTTATGATTTTAATATTTTTTAAATTCAAATTCAATTCATAATGCAGTATTACATATTCAAAATAATTTATTTTAATTAATATATTATCAAGTCGAATTTAAACATATTATTGTCATAATCATGTATAATCTAATTATACTTATTTAAAAGTGATTGATCTTAATTAATATATTATTATCATTAGTTTTGTATTATATATTTTATATAAACCATAATAAAAA
This sequence comes from Aleurites moluccanus, assembly GCA_948193065.1. Taxonomy (NCBI): domain Eukaryota; kingdom Viridiplantae; phylum Streptophyta; class Magnoliopsida; order Malpighiales; family Euphorbiaceae; genus Aleurites; species Aleurites moluccanus. Next base: position 5,859 of record CANXYC011121962.1, on the reverse strand, counting down.
ACTAAATAAATATTTAATTACCATTAAGAATATAATTTGAATGGTAAGAAGTTAAGTTCATTGAAAAGAGATGTCATGATAGAGTCATCTCTTCCTCGACTAGACCTACGTTTAATTGGGTATATATATATATATATATATAAAAGTTTCCACTAAGGAATGGTTAAAAAAAAAAAAAAATCCAAACTAACCATCCAAAAAATTTCAAAGAGAATAAGATGGGCGCTGTGCCCTTTATGTCCTATCCGACGCTTTGGTTATGTTTGGCATATTATACCTTACCAAATTTAACCTAAAATTATATGTGCGTTGCCCCAAGTGGCTCAAGTTTTTAGCAATTCTACCTTTTTTTCACTTTTCTCTAGCCAATATTTATAATAAGGGGGTGTTTGAATTTATTTAAAATAGTTATGAAATGTGATTTTTGAAATTTAAAAAATATTAAATGATTTTTTAAGTGTTTATCAGATTAATTCAAAACGTCGTTTTAAAATTTAAAAGCAGAAAAAATTTAAACTAGACATTTCATTTTTTTTTTTTTGAAACGGCGTTTTTAAAATTTTATTTTCAAAACGGATTGTATACCCAAACACCCCCTTAATCTATCCAGTGAAACTGCATTTTTAAAATTTTATTTTCAAAGCGAGTTTTATATTCAAACACCCCCTAAGTCTATTTAGTGAGTTTTCAAAATTATTTTTATAAAGACATTTTTTTAATGTGTTACTATAAAAAAATATTTTTAATTTTTTATATTTTAATATTAAATCCAATAATAATATCAAATAATATATTCCACATTATATGTGCATATATTATAGAGTTTTTATTACTAAAATGTATCAATTTCACTTTTAAAAATAATTTTTAAAAATTATTTATAATATAATAACTTTCTCAATATATAATAATTCAAATAAAGTTTTTCTAACGATCTTCTAAAGACATTCGTTAAAAAATAAAAATTCAGATTATATTAAAAAAATAAATTTGAAAATAAAATAAATGAGTGAAAAGCAGAGATTATGATCGATAATTTGGGATGGTAGTAATTATAACGAAATATAACTCTATCAAAATCTTATTTTTTTTCTCATCCAAATTATGTTTATATTAATTTACTTATATTTTTATAATATAACTATTTTATAATTATACTTTATATAAAATAATTATTTTTAACAAGTGTTTTAAAGCAATCATTAGAAAAATTGATTCAAATAATAATATTAAGTAGCAAATCAACATATAGAATTGCGAATATGATGTAACACTTTTGAAATGAATTTAATTAGATACATATAATAGAAAGATTTTTGGTAATAAATTATACAAATCCCTAATTTAGTGGCTATTAATTATTAGGGATAACTCTACAATATATATTTAATATGGTCGGTTAAGTGGAGCAGAAATGAAATTTATTGTGATATATATATATATATATATGTTCAGACCAAATTAATGAAAATAATTAATTCTATTTAGGGTTAAGTGCCATTATCTTTGTCCAATAAAAATAAAAGTTAATTAAGATTAATTGGCAGTGAAGTGTGTCAAAGCATGTTTTGAGATGATACCCTAACTAAATCATGATAGTAATAATAATAGACATGTCATGATATTAATTAATTATTATAATCATTATTTTAATTAAAAATGAATAATAATAATAATAATAATAATATAAAGACATTCTAAGCTTCACACTACACGAAACCCATCTAGTTAATTATTCTTCTTCTTTTGTAGTGTGTAGAAAATCTTTAAGAAAGTCATCTTCACGTACAAAAAGAGGGGACAACATGTATCATTACAATATCATCTTTACCAAACATACCCATTGGCCATATCCATTATACAATAATACATGGTGAATTCTTTTCTAATTAATATATATATATATATATATATATATATATATATATATATATATATATATATATAGTATTACCATGTTTTTGGGGACCCATTTTTTATTTATCATAAAATGAAAAGCAATTAGATTAATCATAAAAAATATTATAATTATAAGGCATATATCTAGCAATTTGACAATCAATTTATATTTATATTTAAATATATTCTTTAATGTTCAAAAAAAAATATTGATTTGTAAAAAGAAATTAATATTATGAGTTAATGATGCATATTTTTTATTGTTAAAAAATATATATTTTCGGTGAAATTATCTGATATCTGACAATTATTATTTTTAATTAATTCGAGTTCGAGTTGGATGAAATTCATATGAATGATAAAATTGTCTTACCATCTATTTTCTCTATTTATAATATTCGAACTCGATATTTTACTTAAAAAATATATATTTATTTGAAAAAAATAATTTTATGGTTTAATGATGTGAATTTAGTTCACATATCCAATATAATTAAAGATAGTCTATAAATGTCAAAACATAAAGGAATAATAATTTATCTTTTCAATATGGTTAAAAGTTTATGTAATTTGATAAAAAAAAATAGGCATTTATGTCAAAATTAAAAATTCATAAATAATATAAAAAATTTAAAATTTTAATTTTAATTATAAAATAAGGTATAATTACACTTATCTAATTCCTTATGAATATATATGTAAATATATTAATTGCAATATATGGCAGTTTTTATGGACCCACCACCTCATTTATTTATTTAATTGTTTATTCAGTAATATTTAATTAATTAAACATAGCCAGTGCTATATCTATAAGGTTATGATATGGTTGGCAACATGGACAGCAAAATTCTAAGGTAAGCAATATTGTAATTAATTTGGACCCAAAATAAGCCTACAAAGCACCCACTTTGTTGGCTAATATAAAACCAAAAGGATAAATTTATATGATTTTCCTTTAAGAATTGGAATTTTTGGTGCTCTTTATGATATTTGGTCGGCCAAATTTAGGTTTAATAAATTCATTTGAGTAATATAAAAATATTAAAGAGAAATTAATGGAGACATGTATATGATCCCTCACATAATTAAAATAATAATAATAATAAAATAAAGCCAATTGGTTCATCTCCTTTTTTTTTCTAGCAATTGAATTTTATGCTAAAAAAAATGATTTTTTTAATGAGTGCCCTAGGAGCATTTGTTAAAAATAGCTATTCCAAACAAAATACAATTATAAAATAATTATATTAAAAAATTTAAATAAATTAATATAAAAATAAGTTGGATGAGAAAAAAAAATGAGATATTAATAGAGTTGTATTTCATTACAATTACTATTATTTCAAATAATAGATCGGAATCTTTACTTTTCATTAATTTATTTTATTTTTAAATTTATTTATTTAATATTATCTGAATTTTTAATTTTTAATAAATACTCCAGGATACTCATTATAAAAATCATAAAAAAATTATTCAAAGGATAACATTTGATATCCTAGTTAAGGAGAAAAAGGTTTTTATTCTATGTTTAGAATCTAGGGCACAATAATATGTTTTGATTATGAAGAAGTGAAAAAAAAAAATAGTAGATAGTTAATTAAGTACTAGATTTATTAAAGTGTTATCAAATGTTTTAAGAGGTATATATATTCATCAAAGTTGATTCTAAAGTTTATAACTAACTCAGTATAAAGAAACAATGGCAGTTTGTTAAAAGAAGTAACCAATTTCTTTTGGGACAGTTAAAGGAATTGATTCTTTATAAAGCCTTCAAAGATTGCTAATCACCAAACTCATTTAGTTTATCCTTCTTCTACTTTATTCTTTCCTTTTATTTAATTGAATGATATTTAAGACTTCCTTAAAATTATAAAATTGTAAGTTACCACTCTCCAATTAGAATCGTACTAACATCATAACATATATTATAATTCAATCTGAATTCTCTATTTTATTGTGTGTCATATCTCTTATTTCATATATTTTTTTTATGAATCATAATATATATTTTTAAAAAAATATTAACTTTAAAAATACTTTAAAAAAAAGTGATATAACACATAAAAAAAATATAAAATAAAATATGAGATACATAATGAGATAAAAAATTCAGACGAATTATAATTAATATTAAATTAATATAATTTAATATATATATTATTAAGATTAACAATTAACAACAAGTAGTATATAAGACATAGCCTAATTTTAAAATACATATTTATTTGGATAATAAATTCATATTCAATTCATTCTTCTCCTAATACTTAAAAAGAAAAATAATTAATAACAAATATACACTTATAATTACAAATTGATAATATAATGTTACTAAATGTGAATATATGTTAATAATATATTAATAATATGTTAATTTTAATTAGTATCAAAATTGATATCTTAATCGAGTAATATGATGATACTACTTTAAAAATAGGTCGAGACCGATAAAATTAATACTAAAAAAAGTCAATTTTTTTACTTTTAACAGCATAATTTATAGATGCTGTTAAAAAAGATTATCTGTAATAGTGTAAAAAAAAAAAAATCAAGTTACTCATAATTTACAAACACATATATATGTACACATTTAATTGTTAAAAGAGAGACAGAAGGCATACAAGGCTTTTGAATCTTTTACATTTGACTACTAAATTAGTAATGCAATTACAACTTATTATTTTTTATCCTTTGTATTAGTTGCCAAAGGAAACTCACAACTTTGAAATATATTCAACTGATTATAATCAATGATTAATGAATCAGTTCATGGAGAAAGACTATATAGAATTTAAATAAGAAGACTAAAAGGAAATTAAACACTATAATTTAAATAAATAAACATACTTGACTACAACTTTAGCATTTCTTTTTATTTAATTACCATTTCTTTGTGCATTACAACTTGTGGCAATGACAAGGCACTGTTTGGTGATATCTACTTGTTGATAAATTAGTGCTTGTACTATAAAAATAAATAAATAAACTTTTACTAACTCACATTATCTTTATAAGTCATATTTATTAAAAAAAAAATACTAGACACACTTAATTAGATAAAATTTTGGAATTAAATAGTGTTATTTTGAAATTCGATGGTATTTTTTTGTTGCAGTTTTAAGGAATTGGTTTACTTTTGCACATGCTTCATTTGCTCTACTTTTTTCTTTGGACACATTTAACATGATACTCGAATTCTGTTCAGAGATATTTTAACTGGTATTGATCCAGATTTAGTTGCTTTTAATTAATATATTAAAACATAAAATACAAACCTTTTATTTAAAAAAATAAAAATTACTTTAATAAAAAATACATTCATAATTTCAATTACACATTTTAAAGCCTTACAATATATTAAAATAATAAGAATTGTGCATCATTTATCATTCCATTAGGTTTATAAATATTTTTACTCTATCAAACAACCTCTCTATGCAAGTTTATAATCTAATGACTATAATTCATGATTATCAAAATCGGACCAAATTGATTTGTGATACTGAAAAAATTAAAAATTAAACTAAGGACTGGATCGATCAGCTTTTTTTATCCATCTCCGAAGAATTTGATTAAAAATCGGTAAATCAGTCGAATCAGATTAATTTTTTTGGTTCAAACAATTTATTTTTTTTATTTCTTTTTATTTTTATCAAAACGACATCGTTTTTGTAAAGTAAAAAGGCGCCGTTTTGAGTTCAGTAATTTCGTGTTAATTTTACCCAACGTCAAAATAATCACCCTATCGTATCTTACCCTATTGCGTGAGTAGATGTTTGAACAAGTGAATACTCATTATTTACTATATATAACTTTTGACTTAATATGATTAGATTAACACAGTAAGAGATATGACCTTATATAGATTTTTAATTTAGCCATAATTACATTATATTTATTTTCATCATATATATAATAAATATCAAATATTATATATATATATATATATATATA
>CANXYC011121691.1:0-18655 GCA_948193065.1 Aleurites moluccanus | reverse complement strand
AGCAAAGAAGGGATTAGAGTTGATCCTAAGAAGGTTGATACAATTCTTAGTTGGCCTAGACCCACGAATGTTTCGGAAGTTAGAAGTTTCTTGGGTTTGGCAGGCTACTACAGGAGATTTGTTCAAGATTTCTCCAAGATTGTAGCTCCTTTGAGTTAGCTCACTCAGAAGCAAATTAAATTTCTCTGGTCAGATGCATGTGAAGAGAGCTTCCAGAAGTTGAAGACTTGTCTCACCACGACACCTATTTTAGCTTTGCCATCGAGTGAAGGAGGATATGCGGTGTATTGCAATGCATCGCGAGTGGGGCTTGGTTGTGTGCTTATATAGTATGGAAGGGTGATAGCTTATGCTTCGAGGCTGTTGAGGAAGTATGAAATGAACTTTCCAATTCATGACCTTGAGATGGCTGTAGTAGTGTTTGCATTGAAGATTTGGAGACACTACTTGTATGATGAGAAGTGTGAGATTTTCACAGATCATAAGAGTTTAAAATATATCTTTCAGTAGAAGGATCTTAATCTTAGGCAAAGAAGATGGGTTGAATTGCTTAAGGATTATGACTGTGAAATCTTATATCATCCAGGGAAAGCCAATATGGTAGCGGATGCATTGAGTAGGAAGTCCTCGGGGAGCTTGTCCCATATTCAAGTGAGCAGAAGGTCCCTAGTGAGGGAAGTGCAAGGATTGCATGATATGGGAATCAGTTGGGAATTGTCAGAGTCAGGGGTGCTTTTGGCAAATTTCCAAGTCAAGCCACTTCTCATTGATAAGATTAGAAAAGCTCAAGATAAAGACCCTCAGTTGGTAATGATAAAGAATGAAGTGGGATCAGAGAGAGCTCCGGGATTTCATGTGGTTGATGGCTTGTTAAGGCATGGCAGCAGGCTATGTGTTCCACCAGTTGATGGGTTGAGAGATATAATTCTTAAGGAAGCACATCATGCTAAGGATAATGTGCATCCAGGTGCAACAAAGATGTATCATGATATCAGGAACTCATATTGGTGGAGTGGAATGAAGAGAGATGTTGTTGAATATGTGGCCAAGTGTTTGACTTGTTAGCAAGTCAAGTTTGAGCATCAAAAGCTATCTGGATTACTCCAAGAGTTACCTTTGCCAGAATAGAAATGGGAGAGAGTGACCATAGATTTTGTGGTCGAATTGCCATGGACTTCAAGAGGCTATGACTCGATATGGGTCATTGTGGATAGATTGACCAAGTCGGCCCATTTCCTACCAGTTAAGACAACTTATGGAGTTTTTTAGTATGCCCAGATTTATATGGATGAGATTGTTAAGCTTCATGGAGTACCGATTTCGATCATATCAGATAGAGGTACCCAATTTACCTCAAGATTTTGGCAGAAAGTACAAGAGTGTTTAGGTACTCAGCTTGATTTCAACACGGCTTTCCATCCGCAAACAGATGGGCAATCATAGAGGACCATCCAAACTCTAGAGGATATGCTAAGGATGTGCATTCTAGATTTTGGAGGAGCTTGGGATGCTCACTTGCCATTGATTGGATTTGCCTACAACAACAGCTATCACTCCGCAATTCAAATGTCTCCTTATGAAGCCTTATATGGAAGGAAGTGTAGATCTCCTTTGTGTTGGGATGAAGTTGGAGAGAAGCATATTGAAGGACCGGAATTGATAAGGTATACTTTCGAGAGGGTTCCAATGATTTGAGAAAGATTGAAGACAACTTTCAGTCTCCAAAAGTGCTATGCCGATCCATAGAGAAAGAATCTTCAGTTTTCCATTGGAGATCTTGTGTTTCTAAAGATTTCTCCAATGAAGGGAGTTCTCTGGTTTGGTAAGAAAGGTAAGTTGTCTCCAAGATTTATTGGACCTTTTGAGATTTTGAGCAGAGTTGGGGAGGTTTCCTATATGTTAGCTTTGGCTTCTAGCATGGATAAGGTGCATCCAATGTTCCATGTATCGATGCTTCGGAAGTAAGTAGCCGATCTTTCTCATATATTGCAAGTGCCCAAAGTGGATATCCAACCGGATTTATCATATGAAGAAATCCCAGTTGCAATTGTAGATCGAATGGTTAAGAGGCTAAGGAACAAGGAGATACCCATAGTTAAGGTTTTGCGGAGAAACCAAGTTATGGAAGAATGCACATGGGAGAGTGAGCGAAGCATGCAAGAAAGATATCCCCATTTATTCCAGAATTGAGGCAAATTATTATAAATTCGAGGAAAAATTTATATAAGGGGGGAAGAATATAATATCTTCCATTTTGTAGCGTTTTTATTGATTTTGTGTGTTTGGAGAATGTATTAAAATTTTAAATAAGAATGTTGAGAATTTTAGGAATTTATGTTTTGGATTCTGCAGGATTTTGTAATGATAATTGCATAGTCTTAAAGACATAATTTAGTAAAGTGTAAAACATAAGAGTTGTTGATTTATGTCTTAGCTATAATTCTGTAAAATGGTTTGGCAAAATTCTGTGTATGTGATGAGTTGTGTCTATTTGAGCAATGCTGGTCTGGTTGAGAGTTTCTGTAGGGATGCAATATATGTTTGAAATGACTGGGAATGACTGATGTAGAATTAGCTAAAGGTATGAACATAAAAAATATTCCTTTATATGTTGAGATGATGACTGTAAAATTTCAGAATTTTTGGATAAGTATATCTCAGTAGAGAGTGATTTTTCTGAGGGTTGTTCAGTTGGATTTTGGGGCAGAAGTCTGGGTGATCTTTGGAGAGTCACCACGGTCTGTGTGTTGGTTATTTTGATTTAGAATTTCGATATGTTGTGCTCCTACATGTTTATTTTAAGTGATAAAAAGAATTAGTAAGTTTGGATATTTGTAACTCATTTGCGAGCTGGTTAAGTGTGGGATGTTCAGGCAGGAATTTAACTTAGAGGAATTTTATTATGGTGAGCTAGCAAAATGCGAGGAGACATTTTGCGAACTGGAAATGCAAAGTGACGTAATGGCATAGTGGTGAAGAGCTTTGGCGAAGAGAGTTGGCGAAGAGGAGTTGACGAAGAGGAAAGGCGAAGAGCTTAGGCGAAGAGGATTTGGTAAAGAGGAAAGGTCGAAGAGCTTTTGCGAAGAGCTAAGGCAAAGAGGTTAAGGCGAGGTGGCTTTATGCGATGAGAGAATGTGTGAAGTGGCAGTTCGTGAAGAGGTGAAGAGGTGAAGAAGCATTGCCGAGGTGGCATATGCGAGGAAGAGTTGCGAAGAGAGTCTGGCGAGGCAGCATACGCGAGGTAGCATATGCGAGGCAGCATATGCGAGGTAGCATATGCGAGCAGGAATGTGCGAAATAGTATTGTCGGATCAAGTTTGGCGAGCTAGATAGTACGAGCTGGGAATGTGAAGTGGGGATGGTGAGCTGGTTAGGTGAGGTAGCTTTGCCGAGACAGGTCTGGAGAGGCGAGCTGGCTAGCGTGTTTCTGGGCAGAGGTCTATTTAACCCCCAGCAGCCAGAATCATTTTTCACGATTCTTCTTTCTATCTTTCTTCGTTAATTTCAGTCCTTTCTCAGATTTATTCCATTTTAAATTCTAAGGCATTAATAATTAAATTAATTCATTAGACCTCTAGATTATTCAGTATTAAGGCAGAAATCATCAGACTTGGGCAGTAATATCAGAATTTCAGTTTGAAGGAAATAAGGTAAATTTTCTTCCTAAACTATTTTCTTTGGATTTATTTAAGTCTATAAGTTAGGATAATTAATTCTGAGTATATAGAATTTATTGCTAGCAATTTGCAGTCATTAATGGTAATTAATGTGGGAGAAATTGGAGGTTGAGACTGCCATGAACAGTAACTCCGAAAAATTAATGCAGATTTAATGCAGATTTTCTTTAAGAGATTAATTAAATTATTGTTAGGAATTAAGAATAGAGACTCTAAGATGATTAATTAATAGGAAATTATGTGGATTATTATTGGTTTAGAAAAACCCTTATTTTTGTATATTTGGGAAATTTCTTAGGAGAAGAAATTCAAAATTGATTGAAGAATTAAGTGAGCAGATTCTAAAGAGGAATTTAAGAGAATTTGTGAAAGAGGTAAGTATGAACATCCCATTCGATTATTGTTCTTTGAAATTCAAATGACCAAAGTATTTATATATTTGATTATCCTATTGTATATATATACTTATATACATGTATAATGTGAATAGCTTGATCATTATTTTTGGATCAAGTTCATATGTTTCTTGCTTGTGAGCCTAATTTGAATAATGTTATATGATGATGGTCTTGCGACCAATATGCTTCTTATGAGATTGAAACCCATGACCCATGGATAGAACGCTCTTCCCAATGAGAGAAAATTCAATGGTCCATTGTGTACTTTGGGAGCCCAGCCGATAGGCTTTTTATCGGTGTTCCACCCAGAGGGGGCCAGGAGCTCTAGGCGCATGCCTTGCCAAGCATGTGTACACATTGAGGTAGTAAGGCTACCGATACGTATGTTATGATATGTGATCAGGTCTACCAAATTTGATAATGCCATTCTTTGTGGGCATTCTTTATTCTAAATATGAACCATGATTTGAATTTTGACATGATTTGATATAGCCAAATTATTATGAGAACCACATTTATTTCAAGTAAAGCTCATGACTTCTTTCATGTCTATATGTATAATTATTTGTTCATGACCATGATTCGATATTCAGTTCTTATTGTATAATGTTCATATCTTACTGAGTTGAAAGCTCACTCCTCTTCTGTGGATTTCAGGTGATAGCTTAGCTCGTGAGGGAGCTAATAGAGAGGATCGGACTTCTTCTGGAGCCTATACGGGAGGTATCTGCTGTTGTCTTTGCTGAGTAATGAACTCAGCTATCATTGTATAGTTCCTTTGTAGTAGTTCCAATTGTTGAGCCATATTAGCCACATCTACTGGTGGCACAAGAGGAACCTCATCTCCTTCATTTCTACCCACAGAACCTTCTTCAGAAGGCAAAACTCGCCTAGGACAACCTCGACCTCATCCTCTACCACATCGTGGAGACATCTCGATACTGATAAAAGAAACAAAGCAAACTTAGACACAAAACGCAAGATTAACACAGATCTATACCAAAGGAATATACAACATTGACGTGACATGAATCCTATGCTCCGTAGTTATCTTAATCAACACTTATACTAGGGCTCATGCACATCTATCTATGTTCTATCTTAAGGATTATAAACCTATAGCTCTGATACCACCTTTGTCACACCTCAACTCCAGTGGTGCGACGGTCCTAGGGCAAGGGTAGGCTTAAGGCCACCATAAATCTGTAGAACACTCAGATCCTGGATCTCATATAAAATACATATCCACATTATACATAGTTATCATTTCAAATACTCATTTCTATGATTCATGAAATTATAATTCATACATTCATATTTATCATCATATGATTTCCTCTTATTCCTTATCAATCAAAAGATACATCCTACATCAATAAGGAATAAGGGCAGCCCATATTATAACAATTCAGACATCAAAATAATATCATCCTCAACATCTAACTATGGAGCTCTAGAGTATACTCCTCATACATACAATATCATAGTACAAATATTGAATATATCTCAAATAAATTACATAGAGTCTTCTTGGAGGAATGAATCAAGAAGCTCTGTCTTCTGTATTAGCTCCCTCTCGAGCTACACTATCACCTGAAATCCAAAAAAGATGAGTGAGCCTTCAACTCAGTAAGACATGAATATGCAATGTAAAGGTCAATCCAAAGGAAAATGGATAAGAAAATATCATAAGGTTATGCTTACAAGAACATAAGTACTCACAATCAAATAGCACTGTCAAATCATATGATAGAACTGCAGAGTGCATCAGTAGCCTTGTTACCTTATCACAATAGAGCGCATCAGTAGTCCTTGCTACCTTATCGCAAAACATATCCTTGGCCAGGCATATGCCTAGAGCTCATGATCCCCTCTAGGTGGAACGCTGATAAAAATCCTATCAGTTAGATTCCCAAAGTGCATAATGGACTAATGAATTTACTCTCATTGGGAAGGGCGCTCTATCCATATACATATCATGGGTCATATAGCTTGAATTTCACAAGAATCATATTGGTCACAAGACCATCAACATATAAACATGAAATCATTCAAGTTAACAAATAGGTTTTATATGAGCTTGGTCCAAGGAAGAATGACCAAGTCATTTACAACATATAAGGTGATTACATGAAACAATTTATCATTTGTTTGAGAACATGAAAATTTCATTTAATAGGTTAATAATACAATGTTTCATAACATGAGAATCATATATGTGAACATTAGGAAGGATTGAACAATCCATTTCAAAGAAACAATATGCATATGCAATGTTCATACTTACCTCAAAGCAATTTATCTTTGTATTTTTCCTCAATTACTTGTACAGTCAATAATCTCCTCTATTTCCTTGAATGCTCTTCTCCTATGACAATTTCCCCAAACACTCACAATTAGGGTTTCCTCAATTAATAATACATAATATAGTTTCTTAAAATTTTAACCATCTTATAGTCTCTATTATTGTTTCTTAACATCAATTTAATTCATCTCTTAAAGAAAATCTGACACTTAAGAACATATTTACTATTCACATCACTATTCATCAAAGTTCATAAATTCTGGTATCTTCCATATCAACCAAAATTAATAGCCTTAAATGCTCATAATAGGTTCTATATAACTCATAAATAACAATTCTAACTACCAGAAATCTTAATCTAAAAAGAAAATGAAGTTTGGAGAAAATCACCTTATTTCTCCAAAAATGAGTTATTGAAGGATCTGAACTTAAAGATGATGATCGAAGCTTTTGAATATGATAATTAAATAATTTAATGCATTAATTTTGATTATTAATGCACTAGAAAATAAATAGAACAGATTGGAGAGAGATAGGAGAAGAAATGAAGAAGAAAGAAGAAAAGAAAAAGAGTTATCGTGAGAAAATGGCTACTGCTTCTCTTTTAAATAGGCTACTGCCTCACTAATACCCAATTTTTGAAATTTCCAATTCGCCAATTCCACTTCGCCAATCCCACTTCTCCAAATCCACCTCGCCAATTTCTCCTTTGCCAATCTCCACTTCGCCAACTTCCACATCGGTAATTCCCACTTCGCTAATCTTACTTCACCAAATCCCATTTCGCAAATCTTACTTTGCCAAATCCTACTTCGGCAATTCCCACTTCGCAAATCTTACTTTACCAAATCCTACTTTGGCAATTCCCACTTCGCAAATCTTACTTTGCCAAATCCTACTTTGGCAATTTCCCACTTCGCAAATCTTACTTCGCTAAATTCCACTTCGGCAAATCCCACTTCGCAAATCTTACTTCGCCAAATCCTACTTCGGTAATTTCCCACTTCGCAAATCTCACTTCGGCAAATTCCACTTCTCCAGCTCGATCAGTCTCTGTCCCTTTAGAAATCAAGGAGCTAGCTCACACTAACTATTTCTACTAAGCTGGAAAACCTTCCTCGCTAATCCATACTAAACCAGCTCGCAAATGAGCTACAGACATCCAAACTCCTCCATTCTTTTTGTTACAACATGGACACTTAAGGGTCCAACATATCCAAAATTCAGGTCAAAAGGAGATCTACACAATTTATGGTGAATTTCTAAATTTCACCCAGACTTTACTCTCTAAATACTATCCAAGCAGATATGATAAATTTAGATATCTCTGGAGCTACAATTATCCAATTTCAATTCCAATACATTAGGCATGTTAAAGGACGCATATAAGACTCCCTCAGTCTCTAACATTTTCAGAATAAATAAACACTCTTAAACTTTCTGCAGAAATAGCGAACTAAACAAGTTCTGGTTGAGAAAGTATATCTTCTCACACACACAAAATACTACAAAATAGTTCTACAGACTTAAAGATAAGACATAAATCTATAACTCGTATGTTTTATACTTTTCTAAATTATTCCTTTAAGATCATGAAAACTGACTCACCAGATCCTTCCTAAATACATATTCTGAAATTCTCAAAATATTAATCTATTCACAATCATCTCAACAACACACATAAAAAAAAAAATTAGGTATTACAGTTATTACCCTAAGTTCATATGATGACAGGATTTAATGTTGTTAGAAGTTATTGTAAGAAAGTTTTGGTATGCATAAAAGTTTATAATACATTAGTATTATCTTGCTTATGGTTAAATTTTATATGATTATTTAACTCTATTTATTTGAATACTTTATCATAATGGACAAGAGTAAGAATGCCAAGAATAATGAGAAATTCAAATCCTATATAAAATGGACCATAGAAATGGATCGTGTTCTAACCAATCTGCTCCTTAATCAATATAATTTGGGAAATCATCCACCAAATGGATGGAAACTTCATGCATTTATTGCTGTTATAGATGCTTTTAAAGAGCAATGCAATGTTTCTGTCACTAAGGATAATATCAATGTTCGATTAAAAAATTGGGATAAACACTACTCTATTGTGAATGCCATGCTTAGCTCAAGTGGTTTTAGATGGGATTTGAACCGAAACCTGGTGAAAGTACACAGTGAAAATATTTGGGCAAATTACGTCAAGGTATACACATATATAATGTATATTTATTTGTATGGGTCTTTATTAAATTGTTGAATTTATTATTTATTATTTTATATGTTTTTTGTAGGTTCATCCAGAAGTTGGTTATTATTGAGGGAAAGTAATTAAAAATTGGGAGCATTTGGCAACTATATGTGGACACGATTGGGCTACTAACGAAGGCCTAGAGAGTAAGCTAGTAATGATAGGATTTCAATACTGAAGAAGTTAATTGTAATGCTCCATCTTCTAGGCCAATACAAATTCAACAACCACAAAGCAAAAGAAATCATTCTAGTTGTAAAGCAGATGACTAACAGTATTGAAAAAAATTTATGTTAAAGATTCTAATAAAGGGAGCCCTAAAAAGATATTTGCAGAACTTTCAAAGATTTTAGACCTTGAACAATTTGAATTATTGCAGGCTTATGATGTTCTTACAAGTGATGGAAGAAAGTATGATTCATTTGTATCCCTTCTTACTCATATTAGAAAGTCATGGATATTAATGCAAATATACAAATGATGTGTAAGTTAAAATTCTAGATTTACTTGACTCTATTATATGAGAATATTAATATATTATGTTTCAGTGGCATTTTTTTTTTAACATTATGTAACATCCAAAGAAAAATCAGATAGACTTAGGTGAATAGAATCAGTTAAAAGTAGTAAATGGATAGTAATAGTAGTAGAAAACCTACATGAAAATTTTTTTGCTAGACAATTATATGAGCTATTGCAAAGAATCTATGAATTTGAGAGATTGTAGAAAAGTGTTGACTGACTTGTAAAATTTTGTAAGTAGGATAGTAAGACCTAAATAGACCTAGATGAACTAAATTAACAGAAATTGAATTGAATTAAATAGAAAAGTCAGGTAGTAGTTTTGAGGAAAAATCGGTACAATAGTTAAAAAGGTTATGAGCAAGCCATTATAGAGACAGTGATGGAAGGTTAAACGGAGCAAGTTGGAGATAGTATTTGAGAAATTGGCAATAAGGAAAGGTGAAATACAAGTTGATTTGAGTGAAATAAGGATTATATTATAAAAGACTAATGAAGTTAAGGAGGAACAATGAATTTTCCATTTAAGTGAAATTTGAGACCCACCAAGGCATCAAATTACCATCTTTAACACATGTTTGTATTTAAAATAAAAATTCATATTCCTTCAACATGTGGGCTGGCCATATGAGATAATTTTGATCAAAATTATTTGTTCTTTATTTATTTATTTATTTAGTATTATTAGAAAAATGGCTAAATGAAACACTTGTCAAAGTTGTAGGAATCCAATGTTTTTCATTCTTATCTTCATTTCCACCATGTTTTTACAAATAAATAAAAAGTCAAAATTTTATCTCATTTGCCAACTAAAATTTCGGCCAACATGGCCATATGCTCATCAAAGTGAAATTTTCATATTGTTAATTAAAACTTCATCAATTCAAAAGCTAACACATGTCTACTTCTAGAAGATTTTCAATTTCTTCATCATTATCTTCTAATTTCTATTAGGAAATGATGATGATGATGATAATAATAATAATAATAATAATAATAATAATAATAATATGTTGAATATGGAAGAGACAAAAAATCAAAAACACTTAGTCATTTCTTCTCATGTTTGGCCATAGCCTCCTTCCTCTCTAACCCAAAGTATTTCTTCCATTTTCTTCATCAAACTTCATCTTTTCAACATGTTAGTGGTCAGTCTTCCATATCTAAAGTAGAATTTGAAGTCTTGGAAGTGAAAAACCTAAGGAAACTTAAAGAAATTCTTAAGGAAGTGGAACTTTGTTAAGGTAAAATTCTGATTTTAGATGTTCTATTTGATTTAATAATATGTATGAATTAGATAGTTACTAAATTTAATAATTTATGATAGATATGTGATTATATTTTATTGAGAAGCTAGAGTGTTAGTTTACGGGTTATATGTTAAGGGTTAAGTGACTAAAACAAGAATTGATATGGAAATCTGAAAATCTGGATTTTATGTGTAGGCAATAGCTTGAGTTAGTAATTTTGTGGCCTTAATGATAGAATTTGAGGATATCCAAAACATGAAAGTTGTAGATAAATATGTTAATTATATTTTTATAAAAGGAATTTATAAAATTCAAAGTGAGAAAATAATTATTGAGTAAAAATTATGATTGACTTGGAATTAGATTTTCTAGAAAAATGCTACTGTGTTTTTATTGTACATAATGATAGAGACAGAATTAAAGAAAATGTTAAATATAAAAAGTGTTCATTTATATCTTATTTATAATCCTGTAAAATATTTTTTCAATTGAATTTATGATTTATGAGATATTAGGTCATAAGTGTAGACTGTTTGGAATGACTGTTTAACATAATGTAGGTTATAGAGTTCTATTTATATAAGGACCTTAGATTTTGAATTAGAGAAAGTGTTAAACATGAAAAATGTTAATTTGTATGTTATCTAAATGACTATAAAATGGTTTTGTAATTTGCGAATACTCATTTTCTGCACCCCTCGGACTCGTGCCAAGCCAACCGGTACTCACCGGAACCAAACCCGCACTCGGACGGACTCAAAAATGTGTCGGAGCGAAGTCGGACCCGGGCTACTACCACCGCCCCCCTTTGGCGGTACTACAACCCCCTCTGGCAGTACCGCCGAGCGCCAAATGGGATGTCGCCCTCCTTGAGGAGCGGTGCCGCCCTCCTTCTTAGGCGGCGCCACCCCCCCTCCCCCCCCCCCCCGGTGGCACCTCCCTTGCCTATAAATATGAGACCCCCCTTCATAATGGATACTCCAAAATCTCTTGAAGTCGATTTTTTCTTCTCGAATTTCTTCCATTCTCTCTCATACATTGATTTCTTCTCATTTCTTTAACTCTTTTTGAGTTAAAAGAATAACTAAACTCGGGGCGAGTGGAGCCCAATTTTTTTTAGTTCACTTTGAACTAAAGAAGGACCAAACTCGAGGCTAGTGGAGCCTTAAAATTGTTTCTAATAAAATCACTATGTTAATTTGCTTGTTTTGAATTATCAGATAAAAGACAATCCGACCGTCTTCCTAGGCTTCAACCGATCCAAAGTGGAGCTCAGATCCAAAAGGACAATTTGACTGTCGCCTTTCCAAAAAGCAAAGGAGCAGGTATCGTCTCCTAACTTTCCCTTATTTTGATAGAGCATAAAAATAGGCAAATCTACTTTATTTTTATAGAGCATTAAAATAAAGAGTCCAAAACATGATAAGTTGGGCATAAAATCAACCCTCCTTCGCAAGAAGGGAGAACTGCGTGGGTTTTGATTCCCATTCAACGGGATACGCAGGCAAGCTACGTAAGGGCTTCAAATCCAAAAAGATCAAAGCGATCTCTTTTCTTTATTTACTGCTTTATTGAATATATTATTCAGGGAATGTGTGATCGACCTAGAACCCATAAGGGCTAGAGTCGATATCCCATATTTTGAGATTCTTGAATTGTAATAATTTACTTACCGCTCTCTAAAACAAACTGTTTTATCACTTTCATCCATTCATTAACCTGCTTATGCATCTATATATCTCATCCTTTAAACTGCTCATGAAAATGCTTTAAATCAAGGTTAAAATTAGAAGCCAAGTTCAACCGAAAACCTAGTCCCTGAATCCTCATTGGTTTCAAAGACTAGTGCACTTATTTTCCTTTGGGATAAAATTGGAGTCAAATTGGGTTTTTTACCTTAAATTTTTCCAACAAAAATAACTTAAGATGGCGACTTCAAAATGTCCAAAATCATTTTCAAAAGGCGCTAAGGTCATCTCCTTCATGAGAAATCGTCCCTAAAACTGATAAGCATCCCCCGATCCCTTGGATCCACGAGCAGAGGGAGGTGCTCGGGCGAGGCCTCACAACTGACGACTCCACTGGGGACAAACTTTTTTAAAAGTTAAAGAGGACTACCAATTGGTTGAAAATATTTTCAAAAATAACGTTTTTTAATTGGCTTTTAGTTTAACTTTGATTTTCATGCATCACTAAATCACCAGCTATAAAATTTAACCTTTGGATAGCGAGTAGCATTGATCCGACAACTCTCTTTGAGTATGTTGGGAGATAGCAAAAGCATCAACCCCGTGATAAATCTTCAAATTTTTTTTGAAGTGTAACGAGTAGTCATATTGTTGGACCCACGCAAAACTCATTGTTTCACATGTGGTTAGGTATATTCACTGCTCTAGTGTGACGGGTACCCTTTAAACCAAACCACCTAGCCTTCATGTACTGAATATTAGACCTTGGACCCTAGGGCCCATGAGCCATGATAATGTTAAACTGTCATAATGAACCAATTTTTACTTGCATAACCATGCATACATGCACAACCATGCATTCATGCATTTGTGGACTAAGAACCAGAG
Source organism: Aleurites moluccanus (assembly GCA_948193065.1). Taxonomy (NCBI): domain Eukaryota; kingdom Viridiplantae; phylum Streptophyta; class Magnoliopsida; order Malpighiales; family Euphorbiaceae; genus Aleurites; species Aleurites moluccanus. The sequence goes on along the minus strand of CANXYC011121691.1, from coordinate 5,670 downwards.
AAGTCAATGGTCAAACCAAAACCCACAAACTCTCAAACGTCACCTAGATTAGGTCCTTTTTTCCCATCTTTGTTTAGGTGTTGTTTGGACCACTATGACTTGATTTGGGGTATTTTCTTTTCGAAGGAACAAATGAAAGGCACAACACCTGGCATGGAAGCCATAGAAACACTTTTAGCCATCCTACTCAAGAAACAAGAGGATAATTTCTGTGTTGCTCTAGACCATGCCCTTGATACACAACGTCAGTCCATCCTCAATGAGGTGAAAACAATGATGGGTCAAAGATCAAGTACCCATCAAGCCAATAATCCTGATGCATCTTCATCCCTTAGGCCTAGTCCTATTATTGATCTGACAAATAGTGGGAAAGCTCTAGAAGTTGACACTCCTCCAGTTACCAATCTGAATAGTCGAACATCTCCATCCTCCTCCCTGAATCTTTTTCGTGGAGGGAAAGCTCCAACTCGATTGAAACCAAAAAATTAATGGAAAAATTTAAAGCTATGGAAAGGCTTCTCAAAAACATTAAGAAGCATGAGGATCTCATGGATGTTGATGCCCTTACCCTTTTCCAAATGCTAGGGTTCCTCCACAGTTCAAAATGCCTAGCATGGACAAATTTGACAGCACCACTTGCCCAAAAACCCATTTAAAAATGTATGTAGGAGCCATGAACCCATTGGGGGTGGACAATGAGTTGTTTGCTCAATTGTTCTAACAGTCACTCACAGAGGCTGCGATGAGATGGTTCGTTGATTTAGATACCAATTTTAAGAAAATTTGGGATGATATCTGCAATGCCTTTGTCAAACAATATCATTACAATCTAGAGGTGGACATCATCAGGAGGGATTTGGAAACTACTAAACAACAGCAAAGGGAGTCTTTCTCCCTTTTCCTTACAAGATGGAGGGCTAAAGCAGCCCAAATGATGAACAGGCCCACTGAGCAAGAACAAATTGATATAATTATCAAGAATCTCCTCCCAAGTTATCAGACTTGTCTCCAAACCCAATATTTGCCAAATTTTAAAGCACTTATCGCCAATGCTACAAAGATAGAGGATCTGATACAAAGCGGGCAAATCAAAGAAGAATCATCTGGTTCAAGATATAGAAAAAACACTCACTATAGCCACAATTCTCCATCCAATCAGAAAGGCAGGGAAGTTGCTGCCATTTCTAATCATCCTCCAATGAGACTTGAAAGGAGATCTTTCACGGATTTGGGTATGCCTTTGATTTTGGTATATAAGAAGGCTTTGGAATCAAATCTGCTCAAGGCTTTAGAACCTAGAGCACCTCCAAACCCTTTATCTAAAGGTTGGAATGTAAATGAATACTGTGAGTTTCATCAAGGTACGGGGCATAAAACAAACATGTGCAAAACCATGAGATACAAAATCCAAGACCTTCGAGATATAATTCCACCAAGAGCTAGACCCAATATCACTACTAATCCTCTCCCGAACCATCAGTCTAATGTTAATGTTCTTCACTCCTACGACTTGGAACTTGATTTGATCTCTTTGATTCGATCAAGTGAAGGTTGTTGTTGCGTCCTAGACCTCAATGATTTTGTGAAAGAGATAGATGCGATGACCCGAAGGGGGAGACCTTACCAGCTAAGTTCATTAGTTCAACAGCCTGTTCAGCATGTCCCCCCGCCCATGGAAAAGATAAATAATGAGCCCAAAAAAGATGCAATCCTTAAGCAATTGAAGAAAACCTAAGCCAGCACCTTAATTTGGAGTCTCATCCAATCATCCTTCCCACATCGCCAAGCTCTTTACAAGGTGTTGAATCAATGTCAAGCCCCTATCAATATTTCTCCGGAAACCTTGGTTGCCTCACTCACTATCTCAACCAAAGAGGCTTCCATCTCCTTTACATATCAGGATTTACCTAAAGGAGGAGAAAATCACAATCATGCACTGTATGTAACTGTGATGACCCAAGGGAAGACAATCTCAATGGTTTTGATAGGTAATGGGTCGGCTCTGAATGTTTGCCCATTAAAAGTTACAAGTTGTTTGGGCTTGGAAGCTACAAATTTTACCCCATCCGACCAGATTGTGAGGGCATATGATAACACCAGGAGAGAAGTTTTGGGTGTGGCAACTCTTGATATGACAATCTGGCTAATCACTGCTCCAATCCCTTTCCAGGTGATTGATGTGCCTGCTTGTTTCAATCTCCTCCTTGGGAGACCTTGGATCCATAAAGCAAGAGCAGTCCCATCCTCTTTGCATCAACTGCTTAAAATGCCTCATGCGACCGTTGTGGTTACCATCAAGGGAGATATATATGGTAAAAGTGAGGTTCCTAGCACTGCACTCGTTCTGGGAATTCAGTCCGAACCGAACCTTGTCCCCTTGTCTGGTTCCTCTTTTGATACCATCCAGTTCATTGAACAAGAAGGAAGTAAAGAGTTAGTCCCCTTTGATTTCAATCTTTTAATAAATATAGTTGTGGCTAACATTTTGGAGAAAATGAATTACTTCCCTGGTTTAGGTCTTGGGAGGAACTAACAAGGAATAACCTCTTTCGATGAGTATCCAGTAGCCAACCCACCTTTCAGACTTGGTTACAAGCCTACCAAAGAGGATTTAGAGGAGGTTGAGAGGAAAGCCAAAAGGAGAGGTGAGGCTAAAAAGAGAGGTGAGGCTTTTGATTTGCAAATGTGCCCTTATTTTAGAACTTTGAATGGGTATTTTGTAAAAAAAAAGGGAAGATTTTCCTTTTTGTGGTTTTGCTGAACCATGGTTTTGCCCTATAACTAAAAAGCTAATCCCAGGTTTTGAAATTTTCTTTGATATCAGGCTTAATATGGACGACTGTAAGCCCATCTACCTATTAGAGCAGGATTGCGAGGAAAATATGGAGGCTACTCTCTTTGAGCAAGTCCTTATGATTGGAGATGAACTGGAATTAGACCCTACCAAACTTATCCATGCAACTTTGGTTGTACCCGACAGTTGGCACATTGAGAAGCTTCCTGGATTTGATGTTCTGTTTTCTTTCCCTGCCAAGTACGAGTCAGAGTCTATTGAATCTGTTTCTTCTTATTTTTCTATGGTGTCTGTAAAGGATCTTCCTGATCCTTTTTTTTCATTTTGATGTAGTCTGTGAAGACAAAACTTTTGCTAGTATTAAAATAGTCCAATTTTCCTTTTATATTTTTTAGTCTTTTTTCCCTCTCCATGAATCCAATTTAGAAAAGACATTAAAAGAAAAAGAAATAAACGAAATAAAAGAACAAAATAAAGAATCAATAAATTTGGGCACGGATGATAAATTGAAATTAACATTTATTGCATCATCATTCCATGATAACGTTTCTTTAATCAAGATTGTTCAAGAATTTTTAGACTGTTTTGCTTAGGAACCTGAAAACATGATGGGCATATCCAAGTATAGTTGTCCACAAGATTCCAACTTATGAGGATATGAAGCCTGTAAAACAGAAGTTACGAAAGATGAAGACGAAATAGTCTCTCAAGATCAAAGAAGAAGTCACCAGGTTATTGAAGAAAGGTTTCATTGAACCTGTCACTTACCCTTCATAGTTAGCCAACATAGTACTTGTACCCAAGAAGGACGGCAAAGTAAGAATGTGTGTGAATTACAGGAATCTGAACAAAGCATGTCCAAAAGATGATTTTTCTTTACCTCACATAGACTTATTGGTTGACCGCATGGCCGAATCTAAGGTAGTCTCTTTGACTGATCTGTATGCGGGATATACTCAAATACAAGTCTACCCACCTAACAAGGAAAAGACAGCCTTTGTGACAGAATGAGACACCTACTGCTACAAGGTCATGCCTTTTGGTTTAAAGAATGTCGGGGCAACATATCAGAGAATGGCTACAACTATCTTTTATGACATGATTCACAAAGATGTAGAAGTACATGGTTATCAAGTCCAAAATAGTGGAAGGACACATAGATGCATTAAGGCATTTCTTCCTTAGGTTGAGACAGTACAATCTAAAGTTGAATCCGGCAAAGTGTGTTTTTGGTGCGTCCTCGGGATTGTTTCTGGGCCACATGGTTAGTAAAAAGGGGATAGAAGTAGACCCGGCTAAGTCAAGAGCCATTCTACAGATGCCAGCTCCAAGGACAGAGAAAGAGATCAAGGGATTTCTAGGATGTTTACAGTACATCGGTCGATTTATTTTCCAACTGGCTGACGTTTATGGACCTACCTTTAAGTTACTAAGGAAAGGAGTCCCTAAGGAATGGAATGATGAATGTCAGCAAGCTTTTGAAAAGATCAAGCAGTACTTGCTAACTCCTCTTGTCTTACAACCTCCCAGGCCCGGTAAGCCTTTGCTGCTATACCTCTCTGTGACCAAAGAAGCTATGGGAGGAAATGCTCGCTCAGAAGGCTGTGAGTTCGCATAAGGAAAATGCCATCTATTATTTGAGTAAGCGCATGCTTGCTCATGAGCTCAAGTACAGTCAGATTGAACAATTATGTCTCGCTTTGGTATGGGTATGCCATAAACTGCAGCATTATTTGGGTTCATACACTACGTATGTCCTTGCTGACAAGAGCCCCTTGAAATTCCTTATGGAGAGACTGGTTCTTGACAGCAAGATGGCATGATGGTTGGCAGTTCTAGCAGATTTTGATCTCAAATATGTTCCAAGGAAGGCTATCAAAGGAAGTATGATAGCTGACCAATTAGCTGTTGTGCCAATAGACGGCGAACCATTTGAACCTGAGTTTCCGGATGAGGAAGTCATGGAATTGGAACTCGAAGTCTGGAAGTTATATTTTGATGAAGTAGCCAATAGCAAGGGTTATGGTGCTGGAATTGTACTTGTCACACCCGATGGGTATTATTTACCCATGGCCATTAAGTTAGCATTTGAGGTGCCAAACAATGAAGCAGAATATGAAGCTTGCATATGTGGTTTAGAGGTAGCCACCAACATGAGAATTGATTACCTAAAGGTCTACGGGGACTCTAATTTGATTGTTTCACAAGCTTTGGGAAAATGGAAGATAAGAGAAGAGCTTTTAGTTCCTTACTATCAACGCGTAGCTGATCTAGCAGAAAGTTTTCATGAATTAACTTTCCATTATCTACCTCGAGCCAAGAATCAGTTCGCCGATGCTCTGGCAACTCTGGCCTCTATGATTGACATGGTAGGAAATGAAATTGTACGACCTGTGGTTATTGAAGTGCGAAGGCAACCAGGTTATGACACAGCATGCATGCAAGTTCAGATAGTCGATGGTAAGTAATAGTATTGGGACATATTCAATCTCCTGAAGAATTACTAGTATCCAGAATGGGCATCCAAATCAGATCGGAGGACCCTACGGCAATTGGCCAGTAATTTCATACCAAATGCTGACGTGTTATATAGGAGAGCATGGGATAACATCCACCTCAGATGTGTGACGGAAGAGGAAGCTCAGCAGGTCATGGAATGGGTGCATAGCGGAGACTGTAATATCTGCCATTTTTTTTTTGAAGTGTCATTATCAATTTTATTTTGTTTGGAGAAATTTAAAATTTAATGAGAAGTTTGGAAATCTCAGAAATTTTTCTTTGACTGCAGCTGAATTCAGTATTGGCCATTACTTGCTCTTAAAGACATATTTGGGTAAAGTGTAAAACATGAAAGTTGTTAATTTATGTTTTAACTA
>CANXYC011121651.1:0-23944 GCA_948193065.1 Aleurites moluccanus | reverse complement strand
GGATAGACTTCTTGATGAAATGAGTTCATACATCCCGCCAGAAGTGGCCTATACCAGAAAAATTAAGAAAGTGGACTTGATAGATCATTCTCTCAAAGAATGCTCTATGTTACACCCATACATCCATTGGCAAGGATATGGAGGCCTAACTCTGAGAATTCCCTCAGAAATGGTGAAAGATAGTCTCCGCTATACAGATGCAGGACTGACAGAGATTATCGAGATCAATGAAAACAATAAAGATCTGTGTAAATCACTTCCAAATATTGTGCATGAATCCTTAGAATTCTTGAGTTCAGATTCAAGAATAATTACCAGTTATATTATTAGCACAATTATGGATTGTGGTGAGGACGAAACGGTTCATTATCCTTATCAGATTTGAGATCTTTGTCTTATTATGGCTAAGGAATTTGTTGAGCCGCAGAAGGTTAATAATCAGAACTTAAATTTTTATTTTACCATGTATAAAGAAAACAAGATTATTACCCAAGCTGTGAGAATTGAAAATTTTAAAGCTAGCCTGGAGAAGGCAATCTATGCAAGTAATTATGTCATTCTCGGAGATGGTAAAGTGTTTGTTACGATCTGATCCCAATATACTCCCATTACAAGAGTATTGTCTATGATTAAGGGACGAGAAGAAGCACAAAAGTTGTTTCTGAGACTAGTGGATTTAGATCCAAGTCTGGATTTCCAACCTGAAACCATAAAGGTCTGGAAGAAGGTTGCTCAGTTCAGAGAGCAACGTGTTGCAGAGGAAATGACTATGGGTTATGCAGAGTTGAGAGAAAGCATGGATGGCCCAGTCAGTAACTCACAGATGGAGTGACAAAAAATATCATCTATGACGTCAGCCTCAACGTGATAATTGAGGAATTGCTTTTCAGAAGTTGCTGCAAATATTAAAGCAATGTCTGCCAAAGTAGCTTTAAAATCTGTGGTCACATTGAAAAGAACGTATCCCTGATAAAGACTGACTTCTTAGCTGTAAAATTAAAGCAGTCTTTGTCTTTATTTAATTATTGTATCAAATACAGCTGGAAAACAGTACTAGAGGCACTAGCTGTCCATTTTATTTTGAAATATTGTAAAGCTGGCATACTATTCCAGCTACCCATCTTAATTATTGTACCATTTCTCTTTTGAGATGGCAAACAGTAAAACAGACATCAGCTTCATTTGTAAAAAGTTTATATATACCTCTTCAGCTTATTGAAGAAGGGGAAGTGAAATAAAATATAGAGTTTTTCTAAAAAAACAATCTTTATCAAGTCTTTATCTGCGTGATTATTTTGCTTCTATATACCTTGCATCCTTCAAAACGGGCTGATATCCAGGAGTATTGCAGTAAGGCCTAAACAAGAAAGGGCAGTAAGTCATATCCTCTATATCTCTCTGGAGATATTGCTGGTGCCGAGCTTGGAAGGAAAAGCTAAAGCTATTGCGGAAGCTTAGTGGACCCAGTCTACAAAGGTATGTATTTTATAAATGTTTTAATTTTATAATTAAACGTTTATGTCTTCCACCCGATCTGTTAATAACAATTGGTTTAGAGGACTAGCTTTAACTCAAGCTAGGAGGGAAGAGTTGAGTGCCAGTCTTAGACTACAGGATCCTTTCTTTGCGTTATATGAACAAAGAACAATATAATTACTTGTTATTAGAAAAATGATTGAAAGACTTGAAAAGCCTAATAAAAGAGATTTTGAACTTAAAAATTTTCTAGACTAAGAACTTGAGTTTAATAATTTCCATTATTTAGAAAGGCTTGGTGCTTTTGCACGTTTATTGGATGACCAGTAATTCTTCATACTGCTCTTATCCTGATTATCATCACCTAGATCACGGTGTAGGCAATGATCCAGTAATAGGGTTATTAAATTCTATTATAAATCATTTAGACTCTCTAAATAATTCTATAGATAAATTATTCAGAAATTTAGAAGAGTTGACTCTTAGACAAAGTGAATTTGAGAAATTTTTCTTTGAGAACAAAGGCCCTTTAGGACTTGTTAGTTCTCGTTATCACAACAAGTATAAAAAAGCTGAAAGAAATCAGAAATAAAAAGAAAAACCCTTTAAAAGATCATTAGGAGTAGCTCTCTGTAATTCCACCTCTGAATAGAGTGATTAGAGGGAGGGCAGACTCACTTGAATGGTATCAAAGCCTAAAAGAGGGGTTTTTTGGATTTCTTTGAAGAAAATTAGGATTTTGGGGGTAAAAATAGAAATAACTTAAGTTTGGGACGGATAAGGATCGCCAGTGAAATTAAGTTAAAAATTGAAGGACTTTTGTGTTACGTTTTAAAGTTTAAGGACGACAATGTGCATTAGTCAATATTTCAGGCACTATCTATGAAATTATCTCATAAAGCTTAGAAGTATTTTTGATTCTTAAATCATATTCATTATGAATGCACAAAAAATTAATTAAATTGATTAAATTAAATAAATTTAATTTAATTTAATTTAAAAATTACAGTTATATTATTAATATGGTTCAAATTAATTTAAAAAGATAGTTAACACAAATTTTTTGAATTAGTTATAATTTAAATATTTAAAAAATAACTAAAATAGAAATAAAATAAATTAAGATTATATATTTTTATTTTATGTATCTAAATTTTAATTTTATAGAGATTTTTTTAATTTATTATTTATATTCAATTTTGAGATTTTTTTTTTTATTTTTATAAGTTGATTTTTATTATATAATATAAAACTTTCATATATTTAAAATATAATTATTTTTTTTTAATCTTTTACAAATATATTTGAAATATAATTTCATATTATAAAATATTTTAATTTATAAAATGCTTATTATTTATTTATTTTTTTAATATTTTATTTTATAATTCAAACTAATCAAACCGATTATTCAAATTAAAATTTAAGAGTATTCATTAGTTATGATAATTTTTAATCTTATTTAATTTAAATTATTTATAAACCGATATAATGAATTTGATTAAAACTATTTATCATAAATTAACTATCAACACTCCTACCATTAATAATTATATATGAAAAAAATATATGAAAAATATAAATAATTCAAAGAAATTGCAATTTCAAAGAAATCAAACTTTTCAAACTTCGAGTAGATATATAAATATAATATTTAAATGTGGAGATCATTGGATACTCTTTTAAAATGTATTTAATATCTCCTAATTAATTTTAAATATTGACAATTCTATTACCAACTTAATTTAAAGTGAAATGAAGTCTGACTTTGGAACTTAGATATCAATCTATCAAATCAAAATTTAATTTTCTTTTGATTTAAGCTATTCTTACAAATTATATCCAAAAATATTAATGAATAAAAATTAAATGAAACAAAAATGGGAAATTGACTTAACATTTGGAACTTAGAAGACTAGAAGTAAGCAAGTAATACAATTTTTTTTCTAATAAATTTAGTTTTAATTATATTTGGGTTTGAAATATTTCTATCATATTTAAAATAACTCGTATGTAAAAATTTAATTTAATTAATGATAAAATTTTTATATTGAAATAAATTTAAAGTGAATTAAAATTCATTTTAATTTTATTATCTGAAATAATTGAAAAAATTTAATTATCTTCTTATTTTATCGTTACATTGAAAACGAATAAGATTTAATTCAAGTGAGAATATTTTGGTTTTTAATAGTAAATTTCTTTAATTGAATTAAATTCTTGCAAATTAAATAATTTAATTTTATCATATAATTTTATTTTTCAAAAAAAAAACTATTTTTTCTAATTAAAAAAAATAAATTTTATTAGTTATATTTTTATAAAAATGAAAATTTACAAAATAAAATTTAATTTGAATTAAATTCTAGTAAAATTTAAATTCTAGACATAAGCTTCAACTATGAAAATAAATTCAATATTACTAAATCAAAAATTAATTGAAAAAAAAATTCATTTTTTGAAATAAAACAAAATATTCACTAATTAATAAAATATAACAATACAAAATAATACAACCTTACAATATTGCAATTCCTCAAAATTAATATCAAAACAAACCAAAAATATAAGTACAAATAATAATGATAGTAACGATCTCTAATTGAAAAATTATATCATATTCAATGGCAAATAATTATTATTTTTCGACTATTATGGTGACATTTCTATAAATTCAATTTGAATATCAATAAATGTAGATTTAATGTTAAAAGTAAGATTTGTAATTCATTGAATTATCAACCAAATAATAAAGTAAAAGAAAAAGAATGATTCACCATAAAAAGGGATAAAGAATCAAATAATCAAACCAACAAAAAAAGAATAAAATATATAAAAAAAATTAACTATATATGTTAAAAAACAATAAATTTGAATATTGTTAATAACAAAATTAAAAATAGAATAATAAAATAGAAGAGAATAGTCTACCATCAACCCAAAAAAGAAGAGGGTGACTCAAAAAAAATAAAAAAAAAAAAAGGAAAATTTTAAGAGAGAAGAACTATGGCTGATTCGGAAAATTTGATTAGTGGGAATAATGTATATGTACATACATACAATTAAATTAAATTAAAATACAATATATACATTATCTAAATAAACATAAATATAAAAACATTAAAAATATTAAAATTTTTGATAAAAAAAATAATATAATTAAAAAATTTTATGGTTAAAGATAAATAAATGTATTAAATTTAACTATTAATTCTATTTTGTTTTTTAAATTCATTAGAATTCTAACCAGAACAAAATAAGAGTTTATAAATTAAATTAAATTAATTATTTAAAAATTAAATAGATTATTAGACAATTATTACTATTTTGTGGAGCAAACTTGATCATTTTAATGGGCAATATTATTATACACATAAATATAAACAAGAATTTCTATGAGTCATTGGGCAATTGCCCCAATATTAGATCCATCCCTAAAAAAAAACAAAGGATTTTATCTCTTTAAAACTAAAAAAAAAAAAAATCCCCAATCCTTTTTAACCTTTTAAAAAAAAAAAAACAAATCTTTTCAAAATAACCAATTAAAATATTTTGAGTTCACATTGTATAACTTTGTTGTAAAAATATGTAAAATTTTTCCCTTTTTGAAAATATTTTATTTGTAATACTTTATGGTTTAAGAGAAAAAGAATTCATTAGAACTATCAATTGAAAAATTAATTACATCTCAATTATGGTTCGGTTAGTCAAGACAATAATTGTAGTCATGACACTGACCATTATCCAACAACTACTAAAATTTACTTCCCACAACCAACTCCATGTGACACTTTTGACTCTTGCAAATAAAAAAATTAGGATAAGAATTATTTGATATTGAAATCAAATATTATATATATCCCAATATTATAAATCTTATTAGCCTAATCTCATTGTTGAATGTAAAATTAGTGATTATGATTTTCTTTTATACTATTTACTAACTTTTGGATTTTTAAATTCTAATTTTTTTATAAAAAAATTTAATTATTAATTTTATATTTCACGGTAAAAATTAAATTAACATGATATATCATAATTATTCCAACATGAAAGTATCTTAATTTAAAAAAATTCACATGATATATAAATTCACATGATTTTGATGTTTTATTATTAGAAGGTTTGTAAAATTGTTTTAACAAAATAGATATGTAGTATTTTTTATTAATCAGGCGTGAAAAAAATTTAACACCGTTAACGTAAACAGATATGATGATTCATAATATTTCTATTGTTGTTGGATTCGTTACACTTAAAATTTTTTAAAAAAAAAAAGAAAAGAAAGAAAACTCATGTAAGATGATGTTTAAGTTGTAAATTATATTGAAAAAATTAGAAGTTCTATTAAGAAATGACAATGTAAAAAAATAGATGTAAAATTTTTATCATTTTGTAATTCAAAATTTTTAGATTCTTATATAATTTCTTCTTCCCTGTTTGTAATTCCTACCATCGAGTTGTATAATTATTTTCCAAGTAAAATTTACATAAGCTAATAATTAAGTTGTAAATGCTGATAATAAAAATTGTAATAATGTTGAAAGAATTAAAAAATTATAGACTACAAATCGTATGTAAAATTATGAACATTCTATATAATTTCTTCATCTTCTTTTTTTTCTCAAGAAAATGTAGGTAATGTGATACTTAAATTGTAAATATATTGAAAGAATTACATATTGAATTTGAAAAATTACATATAAAATATTATATGACTATTTATAATTTCTACATTATTTTATATACTTTTTATTTAATAAAAGCATATAAGATGTTGAAAAATTACATAGATAAATATGTAAATTATCAATGATTCTGAATAGGAGCGGAATTAGACTTAGGGGGTTGGGGGATAAAATAATTATGAACAGAAAAAATTCAAATTTTTAAGATTAATATAAAATTTTTTAAAATATTTAGTATTATTATTATATTATAAAATATTTATTTATATATAAATATAATAATATAATGATAATAAATAAAATTTTAAAATTTAGGATAATTTATATATAATTTAAAAAAATAATTATAAAATATATATATAATAGATAAATTTTCAAAAATTTGAAGATACTAAATACATATATTTTAAAAAATATATTATCTAAAATAAAAATTTTAAGAAATTGAAGGGTGGATATGATATATTTTTAAAAAATATATGAATTTAAAAATTAATTTTAAAAACTTGAGTATAATATTTTAAAATTTTGAGAGGTGAATAAGATATATTTCAAAAATTATATTTATAAAAAAACTAATTCTAAAATGTTTGGGGCCATGCACCGCAAGATCTAACATCGGTCCGCCCCTGCTTTTGAAATTCTTCATAATAAAAAAAAATTAAATAAAAATTTTTATTTTTCATGTAATATATATATATATATATATATATATATATATATATATATCACTTATTACATTTATAATGTGAAAATTATGTATGAGAAATGAAGAAAGAAAATGATGTAATAAAATGGAAATTGCTGGATTTGGACCTGAATTTTGGCCGAAAGTATAATTTAAGGTTTTAGTTAAATTTTGATGCAATTAAATATTTGGAATTCTAATTTGATTCAATTTAGAATCTGTTTTATTAATTACATTAATGCCATTAATTGAATTTAGTAAAATAAAAAATGGATCCAAGTGTATTTTTAAATAATAAAAAATATTAAATTTTTTTAAAAATAAAATCTATTGATTCTGAGCTTTCTTCAATAGATTTTAATTTTGTAAGATGAAGTTGCTCTTGCTCTGCAACATTTACTCTAACAATGGCCACTTTACCAACACAGATACTTTCTTTTCATATTAATTTATTATCTAAACCTCAATGTCTCACTACAAACGTCCGCTAATCGTTCTGTTCGTTTACTTGCCGCAGCTCCCAAATCATCACCTCAAAAGACCACCACCATCTTGTGATTCCGGATTTTAAGGGATGCGGTGAAAATCCACCATTGTAAACCAATGAAAGGGGTGATTATGGGTTTTTAAGGCATTTGTGATTATATAATCGATTTGTGATTCTGGGTTTCTTCAATTCCATAACATATTTGGTCGAATGCATCAAATCCTCCAAAACCCACGGTAAAGCCACCACAATTTAACTGGTGTGGTGATTTTTATTGAATATGAAAATTTTATGCTGGGTGAGAGTGAAATTAAAACAGTTATATTTGAATGAAACTTAAAATGAAAATAAGAGATATTATTTATTTTTTAATACTTATTTAATGAATTTTTTAATCGAAAAATTTTAAATTTTAATAGATATGAATATTTTAATAAAATTTTAAAAATATAAGGATAATTTAATATAATTTAAAAAAATACAATAACGATAAAAGTAATTAACTCTACTTTTTAAATAAAAATTAATATAAAACAGAAAAATAAAAAACTATAAAATCTTATAATATTATAATTCATAAAAAATAATATCAAAATAAATTAAGAATACAAATAATAAAAACATTTGAAATATTAAATTATTTTCGATAATAAATAATAGCCATTGTTGGATTTTTTAATGTTATTTTTAAAATCAGATTTCAACATCAACAAATTGCAATGTAAATCAAACTATCAATCATATAACAACCCAACAAGATAGAAAAATAAGCGAGAACGGATTACCATCAATCTAAAAGAGACCAACGATGGCCAAAAAAAAAAAAAAAAAAAAAAAAGGGAAAAAGAAAAGTTTTTTAGAACGAAGTTAGAGCTTCTCCCTTTAAAGCCCTATTATCAATCTATTGATAAATATTTTTTAAATTAACTCTAAATTGTTAAATTTTTTAATTTTAATTTTTTTAAAGAAATTAGAACTATTGATTTTGTATTTAATGTGAAGATTGGATAAATAAGATTTATTATATTCTTTCAATAAAAGAGGATTATAATTCAAAAAATTAACATAAGTACATACATTTTCACATTATATATATATATGTCAATTCATTAGCTATGACTTTAATTTCAATTTTACTTGCTAATCACAAAACTTATTATTGATAGATAAGATTGAATTTAGAAAATTTCAAGTTGTATAAAGTATTATGTCTAGTCAATTCGTAATTAATTTGTACAATATGACTCTTGATCATTAATAAATCTATTAAACCGTCTCATCTAAAAAATTATATACATAATTATAACAAATAATTATCAAATAAATTTGATATTCTAGAAGACTAGACGAAAATCTGTTCACATTTTTTTTTAATTTATTGTTTAATAAATTTTTGAATTGATTTTTTTGTAAATATTTTTACAGTTATATAAAATTTTTAAATTAACAATCATAAAATTTAATAAAAAAAATTATGCAAGAATATACAAACGAAAGTAATTAATATGCATCAAAAATATTATCCTATCTTATTTGTTTATTTAACTCTTACAATGTTATTTTTTTAAAACTTATTTAAATAAGATTATTATATGTAAAAATAAAAAAAAATTAATAAAAGAAACTCTTAAAGTTTTTATATTAATTACTTAATATTTATTTTTAAAATACTATTATATAAAAATTTTAAAAATTTATAAAAATAAAAAATAAAATAGTGAGTGTATTATACTAAGAATTTTCTAAATTTTAGTAACATAACTCAACAAGGAGCAACCACAGTTATTTAATTTACCTCTCTTGAATTATGGTTGTAACAGTTGTCCAGATGTCTAACTATATGAAACTTACATAGGTTTGTTTGTCACCACCGCATACAGCTTTTTTTTTTTTTTTAACAGTATTTTACATAAAAACATATACAATTTAATTTAGTTGCAAATAAATTAATAAAATATTTATGAATACATTTTTATATTTTAATTAATTATAAATCATTTCAAACAATTAGTCTTACTAGTTCGTATAGAAATAGATACTATCCCAGTCAAGTTCCCATTTTACATGGTGTATATATATATATACAAATAGAAAAACAAAATGATGTCCAAGTAATTAAGAATTATCATAATTTTATTATCATGCCATGCCTTGTTTATCATTAAGCAGAAAAAGAAAATGAAAAAAAAATCTATTGCGTTAAAAGAGTAAAGCAATAATCAATATGCACCAGTTCTCATAAAATTCCAGTGGTTTCTGAACAGGCCATTTTACTTTTTCCAATTTCCCCCTGTACATCTATTCCATTCTCCATTTAGGTAAAACTTGCAACTTAGAATCATCCCACCATCTTAGCATACCATTCTGATTTGAGCTTTGATAAGGTTTGAAATCACCAACCCTCTTTTATAAACTCTACTCTTTTCTATTGCCATGTAACAGATTCAACTCCTAGATTAGTTATCAGAAACCAATTGATCCATGACTGAGAAAGCCTATTTTCATTCAGATCAACTTACAAAATTTGTACTAAGGTTACATATCAAGTTATAAGTATACTTTTTGCTATTTGTCATCCAAGGCTTAGAAGCAGTTTCTAATTTGATAACAATCAAAAAGTAAATTAAATTACAAAGACCACATAGAAGTGCAGCAAAAATAGAAGGTGATAAAGATGATATCATAGGGAAAAAAAAAAGCCAATCAAAATAGACCAAAAGATGACGCTCTAAATCATGTTAATCCTTCAAATGAATTTAGCATTAAAAGAAGAGATAGCAAATATGGCATTATCAAATCATATCATCAATGAAAACGTTCCTGTTATTAGACAATGAAAAAAGCGGAAAGTGCTCTGGAGCAAAATGGAAATAATGACATCATTTACCACTTACAGGACAGCACTTCCATAAATAAACTCGTGATTGCTGTGTGAAGCCCATAATCAAAGATATTTCAGCTACCATTTGAAGATATAATGTGTTGAAGCCTTCATGTAGTGACGTCTTCCAAATGTCCAAAGTTCTCAGTGAGTAAAAACAGTGTCATTTCGCCTAGGAGGTCTGTTAGGAATTGATCCTGGCTTGAATTTCGAAGCCTCATGTTTAGCCAACTCAGGAGGCACATGACTGTTATTCTGAACAAGCATCTGCTTGAGATCATAAAACACCTCGGAGTCATGGAGAGTCAAGAATGTTGTAGCCACACCTGACTTTCCAGCACGGCCTGTTCGTCCAATACGATGTGTGTACATTTCAATATTCCCAGGCATATCATAATTAATAACATGAGCCACATCAGGTATATCTATCCCACGACCAGCAACATCAGTAGCAACAAGGACATTATATCTCTTGGTCCTAAAACCTTCGAGGCTAATTTCCCTCTGTTCCTGGGACTTCCCACCATGTAGAGTTGTCACACGGTATCCTGCCTTATCCAGATTCTTGGCAACATTGTCTGCATTCTTTTTAGTGTTAACAAACACAATTGCTGTCTTATCTCCAAGTTCATCAAGCAACCTCTGTAACTTAGGAAATTTCTCTGATTCCTTCATCATAATCACATGTTGAGATATTAGGTCTGTTGCCTTTCCAGCAGTACCAATGTTGACCACAACAGGGTTTCTTAAGTACTTCCTTGCAAGGCGCTCTACAGCAGGTGGCATTGTAGCACTGAACATGTAAGTGGTGCGGTAAATCTTTTTCTCATCAAGCTCTTCATCTTCATTTTCTGGTTTTAAATTGCTAGAAGGCATTGCATCCAATACTCCCACAACCTGGGGTTCAAAACCCATATCTATCATACGATCAGCCTCATCAAGAACAACATAATTGCACTGATTCAAGACTGCATATCGCCTTTCCAAGCAATCAATCAAACGACCTGGGGTAGCAATAACAACCTCACACCCTTGCCTAATCCTAAAACCTTGCTCCTCAATGGACTGTCCCCCAACAATGGAAACCACTTTAATTCCCAAGTAATGAGCAAACTTCACAGTTTCATCCTCAATCTGCTGTGCCAATTCACGAGTAGGGGCCATAACAACAGCATAAGGTCCCTCTGCCTCATTCTCCTCACTCATGGGAGGCAACCTAGATATATAAGTTAACATAGGCAAAACAAAGGCAGCAGTCTTACCAGAACCAGTCTCTGCAATGCCAATCACATCACGCTGCTGCAGTCCTAGTGGAATAGCTGCCATCTGAATAGGAGACGGTTTCTTGTAACCAGCCCTCTCAACAGCCTTCAACAGCTCTGCACTGAGTTTACTCTCACTCCAACTTCTCATAGGCCTGGGAATTTTCGATCCCTTATAGGAAATATTGAAATCCTCTCTAAAAATCCTCCAATCTCTCTCAGTCATTTCGTCGAGCTTCTTCTCAGACCAATGTCTATCGACTCTCATATCAAAAGTGTCATACAAATCAGCAGCTTCTTCTTTAAGTTTCCAGGCAGCAGCTTCCTCAGGCTTCTCCTCGACACCCTCCTTCCGGCGGATCTCTTCTCTCATCTCCTTTTCATTCTTGGCAGCAAGTTTCTTCTGCTCCCTGCGATCCATGCCAGCACGAAACCCTCGACCAAACAAAAGCTGAGCCTCATGAGGGTTTTGATACAAAGAATTCATATCTCTAGACGTATCCTCAGTATTCTCCCAATCGAATGAGAATCGGAACTTCTCGCTAGGTTTAATAACCCTCTTCTTAGGTTTTTTAGACCCTAGATATTGCTCCTTAATCGATTCCAGCTCCTTCTCGTGCTCTCTCTCCGCCAATTTCTCCAATCGAGCACGTTCTCTACCCTTAGCCTCCTCTTCACGCTCGCGTTCACGGTCACGTTCACGGCGAGAGGAACGTTCTCTCTCACGGTCACGGTCACGGTCACGGTCTCTATCCCGATCCCTATCGCGGTCACGGCGCTCAGAATCAGAAGGCTTCTGGTTACCATTGTTAGGGTCGGAAGGTCGAATTTGAGAGAGAAGCAGTTGCTGGCGAAGTTTCTGCTGTTGGAATTGTTCTTGGCGGCGGTCCAGCGCCAATTGCTCGCGTTGGGCTTTGGTTAAGAAGAGGGGTTTCGAAGCATTTTTATTGTTGTTGGTGCTAAGGTCATCGACAGAGCGTTTCATAGTGAGTAGTGTTTGGAGGAAAACAAAAGAAAAGAGAGGGAGAGGAAATGAATCGCTTGGTTAATTGCAGGAGGGGAAAGAAAATGGAAAAGAGAGAAATCCTAAAAAAAAAATCACAAATCAAAGAGAGAGATGAGATATGGTTCCAGAAACAAAAAGCGGCGCTGATTCTTAACTTTGTGCTTCTTGCGGTTTGGGTGTACTGTGATAGTGATACAGGGAAAAATTACCTAATTGAGTTTTTTTTCTTAATATTAAAAAAAAAAAAAATCTGAATCTATTGTCTAAATAAAATATGTACTTAATAAATTACATCTCGGTCTGCAATAAAGAGGTTACTTTCTTCAAATATAACCATAACCAGATGTACGTACACATACAAGGTATTTATATGAGTAACAATAAATATGAAATAATATAATTTTTTGCTTTGACAACATAATTATATATATTTTATTTATTTTTATGAGGATAAAATTTGATAAAAAAAATTTATGATTAAAAAAAATACCTCAATTTGTAAAATAAATCACAACTCAATTGCACATTTGGTCATAATAGAAAGCCTTCAAATGCATTAAAAATTTGGCCTATGATTTTTTATTACATAAAAAAAATTGTCAATTGCAAAGTATGCATATTAAAAGTTTGTATCAATTAAATCAGCAAAGTGGCTCTCGAGACCATTCTAAAAGTTTGTTATATATCCTATATCACATATTAGACGTTGAAACATTAATAACTTAATATTTTTAAATAAAAGTAAATAGAAATAACGCTGTAAGAATTTCTTTATAGATTGATTTCAAACACTTTTAAGTTTAATATTTCAGATGGTTTCAAGCTAATGCACTAAACCAAAGTCAAAGGGTAACATGTCAATAATTTCATATTTGAATCCTCTCTAATTATTAAAAAAAAAAAAAAACTCAAAATATAAAATTTAAATAAATTCAGGTTAGACATCATATTAGGTCCGCTTTCTCAGACTGGGCTAAGTTGGGCTAGTTGAATATTATTCGGTCCAGTTTATACTCTACTTGAACTCCATCAGGCCCAGTGAGAGTCCCCGCCAAAGCACAAGTGTCTCTGTTTCAGTACCGACCGCCAAATTTTATCCAGATATCGACGCAGTAGCAATGACCGTTAAAACGCTGTATTGTTATATTTAAATGCTCTCTCTCTCTCTTCTTCTTTACATAGAAATAGAATTCATTGATTTTTTCCTCGATGAATTACGGAACAATTCTCAGTCTCTCAGTCCCAAACCATAAATTCTGTACTCGAATTCTATGCCCATTTTCTCGCTTCTCCCCATTTCAAGTCAATCATCAGCTTAGCATTATCAGACGACGCCATTTGTCTCCAAAAGCTACCTCGCTTGAACTCCCGCTTCTTCCTTTTACTATGAGTGAGGTCTGCTTTGCTTTTCATTTCATATATTTGCTCTTTTATGGCTTACTTTCTTGCAATTTGAGAAATTTTATTACTTTCGCCTTTTGTTTTGCATAGTTAGTTTCTGTTTTTGAGATTAAATTATATTGATTAAGTAAAAATTTTAGTCTAATCTTCTCATATGGACAGGTTCTGGTTCCATCAGAGAGTAAGGTTCTGCATTTATATGAAGCTCGATATCTAGCTCTGCTTGAAGAGGTATTAGATTTCCTGCCTGCTGCTTTTGTTTAGTAATTTTTTTTTTTTAATATTTTATTTGTGGAGAAAAGCAAGATTTTTTTTTTTTTATAATTCTGAAGCCGTGATGGCTCGAACACAGCTTTGTTGGATTGGAGGGGTTGAATTCTTTGTTACATTACTACTGTACAGTGTTTCTCTTACCTTCATTATTGCAGTCCTTATTAAGAAAGAAGAAGCTTTTTGTGCATTTTTTGTTGGATCCCATTCTTATTAGCAGTTCAGGAACTGAAGCATCATTTGCAGCCAGATATGGCTGTTTGGTTACTATAGAAAATGTAAGGTTCTCAAAATTTTAAAATTGAAACTGAAAATTTAGATATGCTTCTTCAAACTAAAATTTGTTTTAATGCTCTGCAGGTTGAGCGTCTAGATGTTGGAGCATTAGTTTCCATAAGAGGAATTGGTCGTGTCAAGATTGTGAAATTTTTACAGGTAAGTAAGCTGTGACTGGCTTCAAAATAATAAACCGAAGTTAAATTAGGCATAAAAACATCATTACTAAACCAGTGGTTTTCTCAACTACAAAAAATGTTGATTTTAGATTTTGTAGAAAGAGTTGTATACCTTTTGAAGACAACTCAACCCATTTTAGAAATCTCTCTGTCTTTTTCTTTTTTTACCTAGTCTAGAAAATCTTCCCCCTGTAGCTGTGAGAAAAATTAGCTTGCAGATGTGAATTGTGCAGTCCATGCATGTTGCTGGCTATAATATTGAAGTTTACAATTGTTGGAGGAAAGACCATGACATTCAGGAGGCAATAGTTAAATATTCATAAGCATATCACTGAAGTATGTATATGTCTTCAAAGTTATTATGTTCTACTCAGCTTTTCAAAGGCAACTAATATGTGTTTACAATTCCAAGTTGCAGTCAGAACCTTACTTAATAGGCGAAGTAATACCAATACAGGACTGGATTATTCTCGACAATGCAAGTAATATAAACTCCAAAGTAGCAGCAGTAAAGGAGGCTCTTTACAGTTTGAATAGCTTAGAAATTAAATTAAAGGTAACATTTCTCTTTCTTTGTCTCTGAACTGTGTGCATGAGAGTGCACGGGCGTGTATGTGCACTCATGGATGTATGCATATGTGAAAGAATGCTACTATTCTGCATGCAATATTTTTTTCATTAATGCTATTTCTGGATGGAAGGATTTGGATATAATTTTAGTTTAAATTGTTTAAATGAATTTGGATGAACATTTACAACAATGGATCAGTTTCATGTTTAGTGCTCATATTATTGACTGAAATAATACCTCAAGTACATATTATCATGCATGATTTACCATAAGTACATCACATTTGTGTACAGCAGTCATCTTCTAATTTATCTTATGTTAACAGGCTCCCAAAGAGGCATTGTTGCAGACTCGTATTGCTAACTCTTTAACATGGGCTGAAAAGGAACCATCTTTGGAATGTGAAAAAGCTTTCATTCCATCTCTGGCAGAGCGTATATCCTTCACATCCCTCCAACCTATTTCAGGCAAATACTTCTTTCTTTTATCCAGCATTTGAATAAGATATATTGGGAATGCCATAAATGAATAAAGTCATATGATATGATTATTCTGATCAATGGAATTGACAAGTTAGATCCTTTTGTGTAGTCTGATAATTTCCTTGCAAATGTATGGCTTAATTTCTCTTGCTAGCATTTTGATATACGGATGGCATTATGCAATTTGTTATGAGAATGAGAGACTTATAGGCAAGTTTGTATAGTTCCTCTGCATAAGCTTGATAGAGCCAGCTGTTACATGCGTGTGTTTGACTTTTGAACATTGAGAAAGACAAGAAAATCAACAAGATAGGCTAGTTATGTATGGCATGGAGTTCAAACTGTCCACTCCAGTCCAATCTCAAGGGCATGTGCGGGTCTTATTAGATGTATATTAAATCTTGTCCTTGTGAACAGGCCAAAAGTCACATCTCCATTGAATGAAGTGCTTCCCCTATCTTTACAAGTTTATTTTTCATGTTATCTAGTAAGAGATGGATGCTGCCATGAACAGGGATTCTATGTTTTTCATATTACTAACTCCAAACAATTTATATTGCAAAGTGGCGTCAAGGTTGTTCAGATGCTCATATATCCCTATGATGCAGAAAAGTATGTAGACAAGGTTGTGTGAACTAGACATATAAGTGCTGATTGCATAAACTTTACAAATCCATGCTTTTCTCTTGAATTTAGATTACGACTTCATGAAATCATGTGACTTTTTTTTTTTTTTAAATTAAAACTTTTGCTGCTATCAAATTAGTCACCTGGGATTGGGAAAAGAAATTATTTGAGAAACTGAAAAGAATAAAAGGCATCATTACATGGAATTGAGCATTGAGGCTTGGGTTTTCATGTCAAGTGTTTTCTGTGTTATTTCATATAAATTATTCATAATTCTGCTTCTGATTTGAATTGAAGGAATGTTCAAGGATAAGGCATACTTGCATGAGTGAATAAGTGACCTTTAAGTTATGCTTTTTGAGGTATATATGCGGTTACATACCATGTGATCCTTTTAATTTGTCTTTAAAACTCAAGCTCAACACATAAATCTTAGATCCTTCAACATGTTAGGCTTTCTTGTGCATCTTGACTCTTGAGCAGAAAGCAGCTGGTGCGAAAATTACAACAATAGTTCTGCTAAGATGTTAGTAGATTAAATCATGAGATTGTAATTCAAATCATTAAACATGTCATGAATTTGTTCTGTTTATCTCAATACACACCCCAAGTTCATTGAGCTTGTAGATGCCAGTTCTTAAGTAGCAAACAAGTACATATTCTTATCTATTAGACAAGAAAGTGAAATGTATTTTTTCTGTAAAAAGGCTTCATTTTTAAAGATTCATGCATTGTTATATGGGAGGAAAATTACTTGGCAACAGCTGAACTGATCTGGATGTGTTGCTTTTGACAGGTTCTACTCAATCAGAAATGCTCAAGTTGCAACAACAGAAGCTAAGAGCAATGGATGTGAAAGACACGCTAGAAAGGCTAAACAATTCCTTAGAACTAATTAATGAGAATATTTCCATTGTTGCGGCCAAGCTTGCTATCCAATCATTAGAAATGCAGTAGTTATGAAAATTTTAAGTGATGTTTTATGCTATGGAGAGAGAGAGAGAGAGAGACGCACACAGTAAATTACAGGTCACAATGATGAAAATAGAAAGGGGGTAAGCTGTCATTCCATTAATATTGTAATTGTGTTTTTTTTTTTTTTTTTTGCTTAATGTACAGGCCAAACAACTAAACATAACTGTGATTATCCTAATATAGTAAACCAATACTTTTGTAATTTGATTGTTCATGATTAAGTACATGAAAGAATCTTCTGTAAACTTAGCTACACATCTGCTCTCTACTAATTTTTTTCATGCAAGGGTTTCATTTCCTGTACATTTTTTCACTTGCAACTATTAGTTTTTGTGCTACAATGACTTTATGAATTTGCTATAACAGATTAAGCATTTGTATTGCATGAGAATTATGATGCTCAATTTAAAGCCAAATGCATAGTTTTTTTTATTTGAGGCGAGTTTTATAACAATTGAATATATATAGTTCAAAATTAAATCTAAATTCATTTTAATAAATAAAAAGTTATAATTATTCATTTTAATTTTGGTATTTTTTTTTTTTAAAAAAAAAGCAAGTCAGATTTTAACTATAGCAATTAAAATCCCTATTATTTGACTTGTACCTCCAATCTATGAAGCACAGACACTGACACGCGATACGACACGATACTCCGACACGTTAATTTTAAAAAAATTTAGATTTCGACACGTTGAGACACATTTGAATATTAAATAATATTTTTAATATATAAACTATTATTATCATTCATATTCATTAATTTTTAAAAAATCAAATAAAACAAACTATATTATCAATTTAACAATAAATATTTTCATCAATTCAACAAAAAAAAAAAAAAACAATGTTAGTAAAATCTAATATACACCATTACTGCATCTGCTAATAAAAACAATGCTTGTTAAATTTAGAAATAATTGACCCATCATCTACCTCTCTTCCCGAAACCAAAAGATCTGATTGATTTGGTCAAAAAATGCCATAGAAGAAATGCGATGCAAGAAGAAGAAGAAGAAGAAAAGAAACCAGAGAAAAAAAAAAAAGAAGAAGAAGAAGAAGGAACTTACCTGCATGCGAAGCGAAGGCGAAACGATGGCCAAAAAAATCAGCAGAGTAAAGTATCTTGCTGATTTTAGGGGATTGAATTAAAGATTTAAGGAAATCAAAGTATTTACAAAATTATTATTTCATATTATTTACACAATTGCTATTTGACCGTGTCCGACACGGTCAAATTCGAGTGTCGAATTGGTCAACGTGTTGAAAATTATTGACCGCGTGTCGAGAGCTGTCGAGAGCGTGTCGGTGTCGGACAAGTGTCGGACACCGACTCTCCCTTCTATTTAAGGTGTCTGTGCTTTCCAGCCTCCAATTCAAAGTGGAATTCAAAAGAAGAATATGACAGGTCAAACGCGACAATTTGAGAAAGGTGAACTTCAACGTAGTGTCCGATGAAGGATTATTCTTGGTTGGGTTTCTTCTAAGTCAAAGAAATGGATTTTCAGTTCTTAGTTCTTAACCCACTCTCTCTCTTTCTCTCTATATTTTACTTCTACAAGGAAAGAAAGACAGAGATCAAAAAGTAATTAATGGGGATTTGCTGGGGTTCTCCAGCTGATGAGCCTAATCCAGACCATCTACATATACAAACAACCACCACTACCATTGACCATATGAATCAAGGTATGCCCCAATATTCATTATATGAAAGATTTGTTCTGTTGTGCTGTGGCTTTAAGCTTAAAACATTTTTATTGTTTTATGTTGGCAGATACATCATTTTTTGGTGACAGCAGCTGGCAAACTGTAGCAGGCACCAACATCACATAGGTATCTCTATCTCAAGCAACTTCAAAGTTTGAGCTTGCACTCCAAGAAGAAGATTTGATTTTTCTTCCTCAGGGGCTTTTTCTTGCCTAATCAAGCAAGTTCTCAACATAAATTGAGGAAATTCTTGTGGTTTTCTTTGATGTTCATTGGCAATATATTTCCATATGCTGATTATTCCATGGATGAGGAACTTCCGCACCTTTCATTATTAGAAACTTATAAGTTGATGGGTCTATCACTGTTTTAACTTGGAATGGGCCGTTCCATGTAAGTGCAAGTTTGTGTGTTCCTTTTCTCCTTCTCGTTGCTTCCAAGCACCTCATTACTAAGTCTCCTTCAATAAAAATTCAATTGTTGACTTTTTTGTTGAAATAGTTCACTGCTCTCTGCTTGTAAGTGGGTACTCGAAGACTTGCTTTCTCTCTCGGCTCTTCTACCAAAACAAGACCTATCCTTCTGGCTTTTTTTTTTTTATTTTCTTGATCTCCATAATAATTGACTCTCCCATCTAGCAAGCCTATATCAACCAAAATGACTGTCTCGGCGTCATAGGTTAAGCTGAATGATTCTCATTAATTGGTTCCCTCGGAGTAGTCTGATATGTTGAGAGCACATGTTGTAACTCGTTTGCCTAATAGTTTCTGCAGCCATCCAGTCTCTTCTTCAAATCCTGTAAGATAACACTATTGGTGACCTCGATTTACCTTTTGTCTGGGGTGAGTTATAGAAGAAAAATGTTGCTTGATATTGAGACCACTATAGAAAATTGTGACTTTAGCATTGTCAAACAACTTGTCGTTGTCGCTGATGAACTCGTGTATACATTCTCTGCTTCTATAAGCCTTAAGCACTTTAACCATAGCAAGTAATAAGCTCTCTTGTATAAGACATCATTTTGAAGTGAGAAGTGTGAGTTTCGGTGTTTGACTTTCTTTGTTTTTGGTTAATCTAGGGTTAGTTCGCCATCTTTTAGGTAATTAACAACAAAATCGATCCAATAGGGCTGATCATCTATCTTCATCACCACTTCTCCTTCATAAATGCTAAAATGTTCCACAATACCAATAAAGATTTTTCTTGGGAGCTCAATTGGTTGCAAAATTGCCAGTTTGCCTTGCCATTATTCTCTTTTGGAATTTGAAATAGTTAAACCTCAACTTTTCAATCTATCATTTTTTGAAGGAGAGCTTTAGCTTTGTTGAGGTATTTTTCCATGATTACGTCTTTGGCCTTGATTTCTCCCTTCAACTAACAAAAAATCAATTGCGAATCACTATGAACTTTCAGGCTTATCAATTAAAGGCAATCTAGTTGCAATCCACGTACGAGTGCCTCTTATTCTGCCATATTATTGGTGGCTACAAACTTAAATCTCACATCATACTCCAAGGATAACTCTTTTGATCCTTTAACACTAAGCTTGCTTTACTCCTCTCAACACTTCAAACTCCGTCCAGTATTTGATGGAATGGATTCAAAATCAAACCTATTTTTTGTGTTTGGTTCTATCGAGCCTAGAGGGAGCTCATTTAAGAAGGAGCATTATGAAATGAAGTCTGCCAGAGCTTGTGTTTTAATGGTTGAGTGAGGTCTGTATTCTAGCTTGTATTGTCCCAATTCATTGACCATAATAGCATCCTTCTTGATATCTCTCGTCTATGCAATACTTTGTTTAAGGGTTGATTTGTCACCACTCCTTGGTAAGACTGTAAATATATCTTATACTTTCTTAATAATATGAGAAATGAGAAAGCGATCTTCTTCATGGGTTGACAATTGAGCTTAGCTCCTAAGAGAACCTTGTTGAAGTAGTATATTGGTTTCTAAAATGCTCTTCTTCCTTTATTAACATCGAGCTAACAGTTTGGTTTGAGGTTGATAGATATAGTAAGACTTCTTAGCCTGACAATAGTCTACTTAACACTTGCTCGAAATTCAATAATCTTTTTAGTTCAAAAGCTATTTGACATTTTTTTAGACCACTCAAAGTTCTTTATCTTTCTTAGCTTTTTAAAGAGACGCAAGTACTTCTCAGTTGATCTAAACATGAATCTGCTGAGAGTTGCAATATGGTTTGTGAGCCTCTGAACTTCTTTGACATTGCGAGGTGGGCTCATATCTATGATGATCTTTACTTTGTCTAGATTTGCCTCGATTCCTTTCTCATTGACCATGCAACCCAAAAACTTTCTCCATTGGATAAAAAATGTACATTTATCAGGATTTAGATTCATCCCATATATGGCCATTACCTCAAACACCTCAACAAGATCCTTAATATGCTCCTCGAAACTTTTGCTTTTCATAATATTGTCATCCATATAGGCTTCTACGTTTCTGCTCAATTGCTCTTTGAATATCCTATTGACAAGCCACTGGTATGTGACTCCTGCATTTTTAAGGCCAAAAGGCATGGAGGGGTAGCAATAAGTATCTTTCTTAGTGATGAAAGTCATCTTCTCCTTGTCATCAGGGTGCATCTTAATCTAGCGATACCTTTGCTTTGCATCCAATACCCTACTGTCGAGTCTACGAGCTTGTCAATTATAAGGAGAGAAAATGAGTCCTTAGGACAACCTTGTTAAGGTCAATAAAATTTACACACATCCTATAGCTATGATTTGCTTTCTTTACCAATACCACATTAACGAGCAATTCTAGGTAAATAAACCTAACTTCCAATAATTTGTTCACTTCTTTGTCTACCATAGCTCATCTTTCAAGTCCAAAATATCTTGAAATGTGGGTTCATGTTAAGCTTGTGGGTTATTATTTTGGGATTAACTCACTTAATCTCAGAGGATTTCTATGCAAAGTTTATTTTGTTACTTTTCAAGAACTCGTAACCTGCCTCTTTCTGCTTGTTTATTGGCTCAGTTTTTAGCTTTGTTGCCCAGTTAGGCTTTTTAGGTTTTAGCATTATGACTTCCTCTACCTTCAATGAGCTTGGTCCACCATTTCTTTTCTTCGATATCTCTTCTGTCGAGTCACCCTGAGTTTCATGGGACCCATAAACATAGAACTTCGCTCATCTGCCTTTGGAATAGATATCCTTAGGTGTCTTATAACTGCAGGCTCCCAAATCATATAGTAGAGGTCATCCCAATAAGAGGTTATACGCTAATGGCACCTTGATTACCACAAATGTTGCCATGATGATTATGCAACTGGGCAAAGTTCTTATAGTAAAGGGGAGCCTCACCACTCCTATCGTTGGGACCACCAACCCATCCAAGGTACACATTGGGTTTCCTAAGTCTTATAGATTTTCCTATTTGAAGCCCATTTTTGTATAAGCCTTGATTGTTATTAGATTGACCGAGCTACCATCATCCACAAATATTATCTTCACAACAAAATTAATTACTATAGCTTGGATGGCTAGTGGATCTTATTGCTCAAGTCTTTGTTCCGCTAAAGAAAGTGAACTTAGACTTTTCTCTCCTCCTCGTTTGGGATTTAGCTTTGTTATTACTCAGGGCCTTTTAATCTAGTCCCCCAATAAGGCAATGAATGACCTCTGTAGATCCGTCATTGGCAACTTGCTTCTTTTTGTCTCTACTCAACTCAACTCAACTCTCCTTCTTTCCCCTAACTTCCCCTTTTCA
This sequence comes from Aleurites moluccanus, assembly GCA_948193065.1. NCBI lineage: Eukaryota > Viridiplantae > Streptophyta > Magnoliopsida > Malpighiales > Euphorbiaceae > Aleurites > Aleurites moluccanus. The sequence goes on along the minus strand of CANXYC011121651.1, from coordinate 1,234 downwards.
TAAATTTTCTAAAGTTCCCTTGATTGATTAATCTCTCAATTTCTTTTATGAGTTGTTTATAATCATTTGTATTGTGAAAATGGTAGTATTTGTCCTTGTTCCTTTTTTCAGGGTCACTGAACAAGGGTGAAGGTTTCTTCCATATATTCTAGTCTCTAAATGCTGCAAATATTTCTGCTGGTATGGCATTGAGTGGTGTGCATTTGCGAGCTTCTAGTAGTGCATATTTACAGGTCTCTTAGTACTTGGAAGCATGTCTATCTTTTTTCTTGTTTTATTCTTTTTCATACCTTCCTCATTTTTCTTCCTTCTCTACATCTTTTCTACCTCACTAATCTGTTTTTTCTTTCTCTTTTTGAAAAACTAGCTAAAAATATAGGTATCATCATGCTTGAGGTATTTTTGTGCGATGACCAACGCATCCTCCAATATTCGCATTTGAGATCCAAAAATAAAAGTCAAATTTATTTCTCATCACATATATACTTGAATGTAATCAAATTAATTATTAGTTTATTATTTTTGAAATAACATTAATCCCTTGTTTGATATAAATGAATTTCATAAAATTTTATGAAATTCATTTGTAAATTTACAGTTTTGTATTTGTTTTAAATATAAATTCATTTAGAAGTCTAAATAATTAAATCTGTGAAAATTGAAAATAACTAAACAAATCCTAATATTCTCAGAACCGAATTGGACAGAGAATCGACGAAGACAGAAGGTCAGAAGTTCAACCGGAGTTAAACCGAAATAAAACCGAAAATAATTAAATTTAATATTATATAATAAAAAACATACATTAGTCTATTTTTTTTCTATTATACAATAGAAAAATAATTCGATTAAATTTAAAATAGTAATAATTACTAATTATTATAAAAATGAAAATTATCATAATTAATTTTATATAAAATTATAAAAAATATTTTTTTATATTATATATATTATATGAAAAAAAATTAACTCATGCATAATCCTAGTTATCCTCTAATTTTTTAATATTTAGATAGTTTTGCCACTAAAAAAATTTAATAAGAGTTAAATTATAATTAAATTAAATATGTAATAAATATAAGATATATTATAATTATATTACATATTAAAAATATAATAAATAAAATATATTTATATAAAATAAATAAATTAATACACATTAGTTAACTAATATATTAAATAATAATTAAAATAAAATTTCAAATCACAAATATATATATATATATATTAAGGG
>CANXYC011121623.1:0-19491 GCA_948193065.1 Aleurites moluccanus | reverse complement strand
TTGAAATTGAAGTTGTAAAGGGTAATATGTTGAATTAGAGTTAGGAATGGCAAATTGATGTTAGAAATGTTCAATTGGATATGAATGAACAACTAATTGATGGTTAATTTGATGTGAAATTGTAGATTGAAGAAGTTGAATTTTCAAAGTAAGCTCAAATTGGGGGTTTTGGTGAAATTGGTGGAATTAGCTATTGTATTGGCTTTTGGAAGGTTTAGGTGAGTTTACAATGCATCAATTATTATGTTTGAATCATTAAATCGTTGAATGGAATCCTTTGGCAAAAATCTCTAAGTGGCCGAACCCTACTTGACCTAATTTGCCTATGTTTTTGTTTGGTTCTTATTTGTTTTTTCTTGTCAATTTGACCCTAATTTAATGTTGTTTAATCTTGCTTTTGATGCCATTGTGTTATTGAACAATGTATCTTATTATTGGATTGAATCGGCAAGCCAATTTTGCTCCGAACCCTCACCTATTGGCTTGCCATTGTATGTTACCTTATGTTTGATAATTTGCCTAGTTTATTTGTCATTTGACTTGTGGTTTGCATGTCATAAGCCTACCAATTCAATACCATTGTCGTTGGCGACAATGGTATGCCAATTGACCTATTGGTCTCGGCTACCGAACTCACTCTTGTTCATTGCTTTATCTTATTATCACACTTGATTTTATTAATTGTAAATTACCTTTGACATTATAAATGAGTTTATTGAATATTAATTGATTGATTGATACCGAACCAATTATTATTGATTGATTGATACTGGATGTCATTGTTACTTATGGCATTCCTTGCTTTTGATCATGTTATGGTTTGGCAGAACTTCCGATTCGATAGGGGAGTGGGGAAATACTGTCGATCTTGTGCACATTGTATATTTGTACCCTAGCTAGGAGGGGTTATGGTCCTGGCCATAGGACCTGATCAGCCTTATGTTCATTTGATATTGGTGACCTACATAGTCCAGTGATATTGATTGATATGATACTGGTGACCTATATGGTCCAGTGATATCGATTGTTTGGTGACTGTTTGATTTCTTTTCATTCAGTCCATCTCATTATCTGCCTTTCCATATATAACCGAATATATATTTGATATTTCTTGACCCTGACTGTACTTTGATAACCCTATTGTTTATTGTTTATCATTTGGTTTATTTCTTTGCCTATTTGTACCTATTTCATTTATTACGATGCATGTAAATTCACTGAGTATTTTTCATACTCATCATTTTATTTGTTTACCCCTTTTAGGAGAGAAGTAGGCAGCAGGATTCAGCCTTTTGTTCTCTATGGATTTCCTACTTCAGATTTCTGATGTATATTTCTATTTTGGATTACTGTACTATATTATTTTGGTGTTCATGATCTAGCTGCTCCATGAGTATGTATTGGGTAACTAGGAGATGAACATTGCCTATATTTGTTATTGATGGACTATATTAATCATATATGATGCATGATATATATATAATTGTGACAACCAATCGCAGAATGATTAACATGATAATATAATGAATGGTAAATATAATAAATGAATAATATATTGAGGTTGATAGATTGTGTAATGATACTGGATTCTACGGGTGTCAATCGCCATTGATATTTTTCGTGCCTTAGGACCGTCTTCGGGAAACCGGGTCGTGACAGATTATACTGTTAGGATCTTCAAGTGGATATATTATGATTCTGCTTGTATATAAAGCTGTGTGATATGCATACTTCCCTTCAAGAATTATTTTGGGGTTGAGAAATTTTCTACTAAGTTTTACTGCCCGGCCATAAATTATTTACAATTATTTTTTGAGTTTTGAGTTGCTGTTTTCCTTAGTGAGCATTCCTTTGAGGAGAAAACAAGTTGCTCCCAAAATTTCCAAGTTCAAGATGCATCGATTGATTCAATGTGAATTATATAATCATTATGAAGCCAATGTCGCCTTTTTTCTTTTTTAAGATTTCTGATACATGTAACAAAATTCAAAAATTGAGCCAAATTCTACATTTCAACCCACCCTAAATGACTATTGCTCAACTTAATTTCATTTCCAATTTTTGTACTCTCACTACAAAATAACCATTCGAAAAGAATTTATTTAGTAATGTTTTGATTGAAAATTTTAAAATTTTCAATCATTTATCTAAATTTATGGAATTAAAAATCTTGATTTTTTTTTATTTCATAAATTTATATAATTTCACCTGTTTAATAAAAAATAAAATTAATGGCATTTTTATAATAAAATAAATTTATAAATTTATTTATTCGTTAAAATGATAGATTTTTTAAAATTTCACCTCTTATGTAGAATTTTAAAATATTTGAAAATAAGAGATTGTAGTGGATGATAAATTTTGAATACTTTTTTACTAATTAAATAATAAATTTTAACAAAATTTATAAATTTTCAAAAATTTCTCAATTAAATTTTATCAATCCAAACATTGTTTTAATAAATTTTCAATTATAATATGAAATCATGAATTGTTTAATGGAGTTTTCTTTCTAATTAGTTATTTGATGGGATGACTATTACATCACTATTAAGTAAATATTTATGAATTCTTTAATGGAATTATTTTCTAATTAATTATTTGATGGGATGACTCTTCCATCACTATTAAGTAAATAGTAGTATTTACAATCAAAGAGGCTTTCTATAAATTTACAATTTCCGAGATCACATGTGAACAACAATAGGGACATCTCGGTTTGGAGTTGATTGACTGGCTTGTGGTTTTTTTTCTCCAAGACAAATATTATATGGGGGTGTTTGGATCCCCTTTTTTAAGATAATTATTTAAAATGATTATTTTAATAATTTTTTAATTTTTAAATGAAAATTAAAATATTTGAATGTTCTTAAAAAAAAAATAGAATTAAAGAAATATTTTAAATAAAAAAAATAAACCAAAAAATGTAACTTATTTTTCATACAGATTTTTCAAAAAAACTTTTAATTTTTTTATGATCATTTTATTCTTAATGGATTTGAAAAACGATATAATGACAATAAAACACTTTGTAATTAATATTAATTTCATAATTATTATTTTTTAAAATTGATTATATAATTTAAATCTTAATTTCATAATAACATCTAAACACTCCTTATATATTATAAATTATCAATTAGATATAATCATTAATGATAAAAAATTATAAACTTTTCAAATGTCAAAATGATAATTATATCAAATATTATAAAAAAAAGTTAAATTCAAATAGAAACTAATTGTAAAATTTCTTAAAATTTCAACTTTGATCTTATCATTAGATTAAAGTCTCATGAACTGGGTTGTGATAACTTAACAATATAATTTTACAGTTTTAAATTTTGACAATATAATGAGATTATTATTTTATAAGAAATTCAATATTAAGTTTGGTTATTGCTTATCGCTTAAATTAACATTGAACCGTTCCTTAAGCAACCAGTTAACTACTTTTTTCATTTTGTTTTAAAAAAATAAAAAATAAATTATGACATAAACAAATCTCAAAAAGAAAACTATAAATCAATATTTGCACAATCAATTAATGAACCGAAAAAAACAGATAATCAGATATTCGATTGAAATTAAATAATAAATTATAGATATTCAATTGGCTAAATATGTATTCACGCAATTGGATAACATGCAATAGAATTATGATTTTGTCATCGGATAAAATTAAAGTGAAATTATTAAAATTTTCTTAATTTCTTTTAACTCAAAATAATATCATTTTTATTTGACAAAAAAAAAATATCGTTTTGATAAAAAAAAAATTAAAAATTAAAAAAGTTTAAAACATATGACCTTCTCAAATCAGAAAAATCAGTCTAGTTCAATCAATAAATCGATTAATCAGTCAATTCATCGATTTTTAATCAATTTTTAAAAAATGAATAAATAGAAACTGACCAGACCATCCTTAATTCGATTCTAATTTTTTTATTCGATTAACTGATTCGATCCGATTTTGACAACCATATTATAAATTAGAAAAATATTCATATGACCTCAACAACATCAGTAAACAGTATATTTGTTAAATTCATGAAAAATTAATTAATTAATTACGTAAAAGATAGCAGTTTTATTTTTCTATCTTTCTTATAAAAGGTGTTTGAATCTCTTTAAAATAGATGTGAAATACTATTTTTAAATTTAAAAAATGTTAAACGATAATTTGAGTGTTTAGGTGATTAATTTAAAATGTCATTTTAAAGTTAAAAAAAAAAAATTTAAGCTAACCAAAAGTAATTTATCAATTATGTGAATGTAGATACTGATATTAAGATTTTAAAGCAAGACCCGAAAGTAATTTTAAAATTTTAAATGCATGGATTGAGAAATAAGAGAAGTATATTATTATACTTAACTATTAAAAAATCAAAGATACAAATTAACTTTATATATAATACATAAAATACCAAATATATAATCCATTTTAAAAAAAAAAATAGGTAATTTGGATAAAAAAAAATTTGAATTTTACATAATATTGAAACCTTTTTTTTTTTTTATAACTTTTCATTTCAAATACAATTGAAAAATTTAGAGTAAATTATTTTTTACTCCTTAAGATTTAATTTAATTAACACTTACATCACTATTTTTTAAAAAATTAATTAATTAATTTTTATACTTTGATTTTGTTAATCAAGTTGGTTCTTGCATTAATTTTTTAATTTTTCTTCTAAATTTTTGTCAAAATTTTAAAATGTCCCTCTTCTTAATTAAAGTATTTTTTTAAAAAAAAATTTAAATTTTTTATTTAATTAATAAATGAATATTTGGAATATTTAATTAAAATATTTTCAATTAACCATTCGTAGAAAATTTGAAATAAATTAAAAAGAAAAAGAAAATAAATTAAATTAAATTCCTAAAAATGCCTTTTTTTTTTTTTTTGCTTTTCTTAGTTTTTTTTTTATATATTTAATTTAAAATTAAAATAAATTAAAATATTTTTATCTATTAAAAATTACTTTAAAATATTTAATTAAAATAATAAATTTTATATATTTAATTAAAATAATTATTTTTATTGTATATTTATTAAAATAATTAATTTTGTGTATATTTAATTAAAATAAAAAATAATTAAAAATGTATATTTTCTCTTATTTATATATATATACAAGGCCATTTTTATTTATCTATTTTTATTTATTTTAATTTTTAATTAAATATTAAAAATAGTAATTATTTTGATTAAATATACAAAAAGTAATTATTTAATTAATACAAAAAGTAATTATTTTAATTAAATATATAAAAAGTAATTTTAATTTTAAATTAAATATAAACAATTAGAAAATAAATTAAATAATTAAATAAAAAATATTTTTTATTTTAATTTAAATATACAAAAAAATTAAAAAATAATAGAAAAAGCAAAAAAAATTAGGGGCATTTTTGGAATTTAATTTAATTTATTTTTATTCTTTGAATATTTAATTAAAAATATTTTTGGTATATTTTAAATATTCATTTACTAATTAAATGAAAAAAAGCAAAAAAAATAAAGAAAATGTATTTTAATTAAGGAGAGGGGAATTTTAGGAATTATATTTTAATTTCCTTATATTTTTAATTTTTTAATAAAAAATATAAAAAATTATATGAAATAACTAAATTGTATGAAAAAATTAAAATATAAAAATTAATTAGTTAGTTTTTTTAAAAATAAGAATACTAGTATTAATAAGATTAAATATTAAAATTTACTTTAAAATTTATTATATTTTCAATATATATAATGTAAATATGTAATAATAATCTTATTAAAATTATAGACACTAATGCTCAAAAAAAAAAAAAAAGTTATAGACACTAACAACAATTAACTTTTTATTTTATGAGTGGTTGAATACCAAATATTAAATTATACTTTCAATGCCAAAATAAAAAATGGTTATAGATAAATAATACAAATAAATCCAGCTAAGCTTGGGGTGGTTGCAGTGACTGAATCAGGAAGGTTCCACTGTCTAGTTTCTACCATCTTACAAGCTGGGTTAGGTTGGGGTTAGACATTGCTCCCACTGCCAATTAAAAACCATTTTATTTTTATTAATATTAATTATTATTATTATTATTATTATTATAATATAATTATTTTGTGTGTTTTTAATTAGACCTATTCATCTAAATTTATTCCTATGATATATGATTTTTACATCAATGGCTTATCATGCTCAAGAATAAAGTGTCCCATCATCCTCTTTGTTTGAGATTGATATTTGGTATTTATTTTTCACTTTATTCCATTATTAATTTGCAAAGTAAGAAAATTGATATACCTTAAACTATCTTATCATATCAATTATTAGACTTACCAATTAACATAGCAAAATTAAAAATTCAAATTTTAATAATTTTATGCTAAAAATAATATTTTAAAATTTTTTATAATGTTACTTAATTATAATAAAAAATAAAATTAAGTATATTCTTCGTTACAATTTAGTTATTCGATATAATTTAGTTATTGGTATGATAATATTAATAAATTTTGAATGAAAAATATTAATTAATTTTATAAAAATAAAATTAAATGACTATTTAATTAGTTAAAAAAAACTACTTTATTAATGTATATTAGTTTAAGTGATAAAAAAATTATTTTTTTTAAATGATACTTTGAGTTCGAAAATTGTAAATAAATAAAATAAACACTAATAGAGTTTTGCTTCTTATAAAATTAATCTTGCTTGAACTTGAATTAATCAGAGCTAGTAAAGATTGGATATCAAGTGATTTCAATGAAAAAAACCATTTTATTCATTAGGTCAAAATAATAATTTAACTTCAAATTATTTTATAAATATTTACGAGACAAAAAAAATTAGAATTTATAATATTAGGGAACAATATCATATTTATATGAGTATTTGCTTAATAGAAATTAACCTCTAATAATTCTCTTATAAATAAGTATAAATTTAGCGAAACAATATTAGTGGTCAATTTTTATGATATATAATTACTTATGAGTGCATTTGCTAACTATTTATTATATATATTTAATTAAAAATATTTTCAAATTAATTTATATAATTATTAAAATTATTTTTTTTGCAGAGAGTTAAACAATAAACCCGCTAAATTATACGAAAATATAAAATTATTGTATTTAATCATTCAAGTAACATTCAAAACTTGATAATTAATTAATCATAAGTTAATAACATTTGTTGCAATAATGTTATAAGGATAGACGAAATTAAAAAAATAAAAATTTTGATGGATCGATAATTAAAATTTTTTATATAAATTAATTAAGTAAAAATTAAATTTAAATAAAAAATTAAAAAAAAATTTTTTTTTTGGTGAACTAAGTACATCTCTAGTCATAAGCATAGTAATTATGGTCTTAAAAAAAAAAGTAGATGATGAAGGATTAGGTATATAGTTTTCTTAAATAATCTTTAATTAATAATATTAATAATGATCTTCAAATAGTTTTTTGAATATAATAATTAAAAAATGAAGGATAATTAATTAAACTCTTTTGCTTAATCTCTAATAATGATTTGGAAGTTATTATTAGCAAAAATATATAATTAAAAGACCATTAATGAAGAACAAATAATCACGTCGATCTAATTTACACCGTACGATGAACACGATTTTCTAGATCCAACAGCAGAAAATCCCCCAAACTTCATTTCTGTGTTGTGGCGCTTTCTCGTCATTCTCGTGTTCATTATAAAGGAAAAAACGAAGGCCACGACGTAGTCTCTCTCCTCCGTTTCCAGTTTTCTAGAGAGAGAGCTTCGCAGATTTTAGAGAGAGAAAGAGAGAGTGAAGAAGAAGAGATTAGTGAATCTAGATCTCCTGAGTTCTGTTCTCTTTGTGAGTAAGCTGCCATGGCGAGAGAGTCTCTCGCATTCAAATTATGGATCTGTGTATTTGCTTCGCTATTGGTTCATTCTCATTGCTTCTATCTCCCTGGAGTCGCTCCTGAGGATTTCCTTGTGGTAATCACATCTATACATACAGTTTACTTCTTCTCTATTTTCCTTGCTTCTTTGGATTTGTGAATTAGGTTTAGATCTTGTTGATTTTTGTGTTTTGAGTTTAGATTGTGTTCTTTTCATGGATCCTTGTTGTGTATGAGCTATTTGATTTTATTTTTTATTTATTTATTTATATATATAATAATATGGAGAGTTTGGTTGGGATCTATATCATTGAGTTGTATTTATTCTCGGTCTTTTGTTATTTTAAGAAATAAGATACATTTTGTCTGATGATTGTAGTTTCTATAAGATATTTTGGGCCTAGGATTGTTATGCAAACGATGGAAATCTGGGATTTTAGAGCTCAAGTTCAAGTTGGTTCCCTAGTTTATTTAAAATGTAAAGGTCTTTAGTAAATATTAATTTTTTTTTCCATCTTATATTATCGGGTTAATAAAAGAAATAGTTATGCATAGAATTTCTCTTCAGGGTATTGCTTTTTCCTGTATAATTCTGAAAAAGAAGAAGAAAAAGAATCCCATGTGATTGTTATGACATTGAATTTCATTTAAGCTTAAATTTTTTGCTTAGTGTAAAGATATCTAACGAATTTTCAAATGCTTCATGGACATCTACCTCTGAAAGAAAAATAATCGGCTAACATATTGTCATTTGACTTTTGATCTGCAACTGTGATTTTCATTATCCAATGAATATGTTGAAGTTTATTTTTTGAGCAATATGCATTAGAGCATGCACGTTTATTTCTGTTCCAGATTTCACTTAGTTGGACTTTGGATCTTGAGTTAATTGTGTTTCGCCACATTTATAATGATTTAAAGGTGACTTTGTGCTTTTTTTTTTTTTTTGATTTGGGGTATGCGTTATATGGTAGTTTAGGATACAGAGTTGATGTTGCATTGCATGTTTCTTGTTATCGTCAAATTCTTTCTAATATTTGTGCGCTTGCTTGATCCTGTATGCAGTATGCACTAACTTTCTGTTTAATGGCTAAAGCCGAAGTTTCTGAAATGAATGCCTGCTGCTTATGCGCTAGTTACAGGATAACTTGTACAATATAAGAGAGGATCTTGATTTAGTGCTCTATTGTTGATGCATAAACATTTTTTTCCTCTGATTTTTATAATGTATATCACGTGCATTTGCCATCTAATTATGTAGCAGCCAAGCTACTGTGGATATGGAGATTACATGCCAATTATGTTTAAATTTTGTTTCCATTGATCCAGGGGTATGAATTGAAGGTGAAAGTAAACAAACTGACTTCTACAAAAACGCAACTTCCATATTCGTATTATTCCCTCCCGTACTGTCATCCAAAGACCATAGTTGATAGTGCAGAGAATCTTGGGGAAGTTCTTCGTGGTGATCGTATTGAAAACTCTCCTTATGTGGTAAGCTAGATGTCTCAACTAACTTGGCAATACTAATGTTGTACATTTTCTACTATGGCTACTGCATGGTTTCAAACTTTCTGTTGCAGTTTAAAATGAGAGAACCACAAATGTGCAAAATTTTATGTCGTATTACACTTGATGCGAAAACTGCAAAGGAGTTCAAGGAAAAGATAGATGATGAATATCGGGTGAACATGTAAGACATATACTCAAGGATCTTTAAATATGAATATATATATATATATATATATATATATATATATATTGTAATTTACAGCAAATAACATGCTATAACAACTCTGTGGAGTAATTTGTGTGATACATCATGCTTCATTTAACACTCAACAGGATCTTGGACAATCTTCCACTGGTTTTCCCCATTCAAAGACCTGATCAGGAAAATTCCGTAGTGTATCAGCATGGCTTTCATGTGGGTCTTAGAGGACAGTATGCTGGAGTAAGTGCCAGACCAATTATATTCTGTCTTGATAATTGATTAATATCGCCATGTGTTTATTTAAGCCATTTTTTTCCCTATATATGCACAATGTTTTGCAGAGCAAAGAGCAAAAGCATTTTATTCACAATCACTTAGCATTTACTGTCAAATATCATAAAGATGCTCAGACAGATTCAGCCAGGATTGTTGGATTTGAAGTAAAACCATTCAGGTTGTATTTTTTGATGTTTTGCTATTCACTTATATTAAATTTGTGCTAAACTTCATGTTTGAAATGATTTTCAACCTCTTCATGCTGAGACCTAGCTATTTTGATGAATTTAGTGTTAAGCATGAGTTTGGAGGAGAATGGAAGAATGAAGATACCCGTTTAACAACCTGTGACCCCCATGCAAAACGATTGGTTACCAACTCGGAAACTCCTCAAGAGGTGGAGGAAAAGAAGGATGTAATCTTTACATATGATGTTGAGTTCCAGGTTTGGCTCCTTGCCTCTATAGTGAATTGTTTAACTTTTGCTGGTTCCAACTATAACAGTCTTATTCATGCTGTTTTTCTACAATTTGCTTGTCCCCTGTTTTGACCTTGTAGGAAAGTGATGTGAAGTGGGCATCTCGCTGGGATACCTATCTTCTAATGGCTGATGATCAGATTCACTGGTTTTCAATTGTCAATTCATTGATGATTGTTCTTTTCCTTTCGGGGATGGTGGCTATGATAATGTTGCGGACACTTTATCGGGATATTTCCAAGTACAACCAACTAGAGACCCAGGAAGAAGCCCAAGAAGAAACTGGGTGGAAGTTGGTCCATGGGGATGTTTTCAGGCCACCAGCAAATTCAGATTTACTTTGTGTCTATGTTGGGACAGGGGTTCAGTTTTTTGGGATGATTCTTGTTACCATGATCTTTGCTGCCCTTGGCTTCCTTTCCCCTTCAAATCGAGGTGGGTTGATGACAGCCATGCTCCTTCTCTGGGTATTTATGGGCCTGTTTGCTGGATACGCTTCAGCTCGTCTCTATAAAATGTTCAAGGGAACAGAATGGAAGAAAATCACCCTCAAAACAGCTTTCATGTTTCCTGCAGTAGTCTTTGCCATTTTCTTCGTGTTGAATGCTCTAATATGGGGTGAGAAATCCTCTGGGGCAGTGCCATTTGGTACCATGTTTGCACTGGTATTTTTATGGTTTGGTATCTCAGTCCCACTCGTATTTGTTGGTAGTTATATTGGTTTCAAGAAGCCAGCAATTGAGGATCCGGTGAAAACGAATAAGATACCAAGGCAGATCCCAGAGCAGGCCTGGTACATGAACCCAGTCTTTTCTATCCTCATCGGAGGCATTCTTCCATTTGGAGCAGTGTTTATTGAACTCTTTTTCATCCTTACCTCGATATGGTTGCATCAGTTCTACTACATTTTTGGCTTCTTATTTATTGTCTTCATCATCCTTATCATCACATGTGCGGAGATCACCATTGTGCTATGCTACTTCCAGTTATGCAGTGAGGACTACCTTTGGTGGTGGAGATCATACCTGACTTCAGGTTCCTCCGCACTTTATCTGTTCCTCTATGCTGCATTCTACTTCTTCACGAAGCTTGAGATTACAAAGCCGGTGTCCGGGGTATTATACTTTGGGTACATGCTGATTGTGTCCTATGCTTTCTTTGTGCTGACTGGTACGATTGGTTTTTATGCATGCTTCTGGTTTACGAGACTTATCTACTCATCAGTGAAAATTGATTGATTGATACTATCCCTTTGGTTTCTGAATGGAATGACCTATTTGTTTTTACACGATAGCACGATTTTTAGTCAGGGTCAGAGATGCAGTATATTGGTACCTCAAGAGTCGAGAGTTACCATTCGAGTTCAGTTTTGAATTGTTAAATGATAGAAATTGTTATTAGTCTCCTTTCTCATACAGGTTCTCTGGCAGGCTTTAGTTATTATTATTATTATTATTATTTTTTTTGGGTTTTCTTTTATTATATTTTCTGTTTTGTATGTGAACATTTGAGGGGATGGTTGAGCAATCACCCTGTCCCTCTCTATTATAGAAACGGAAAACAGTTCTTGTATTATTGGTTTTTACAAATTCCTTCTTTGTAAACCTGTACTTTTATTTCTATTCTTCATCTCTATAGAACTTTGATCCAAAGTGTAAGGATTTTATAAATAACTCAATCTTGGATAAATTATTTTGATCTCTATATTATTACTCTTTCAGTAATATATCTCAATGTTATTGAGATAGAAATTTGGCATGTGAATGTGATGTCTTAATTAGCAAGTTCATTTCTTATCTCATTGATCAGGTCTAATATTTAAAATTCTATAAATTGTGTATTTTAGGGATAAATTGTGTTTAAAATATCCTAAATATATAATTAACCATTCTTCTATTTATTTGACTTGAAACATGATTTGTTCAAATTTGTTGCAAAAATTGAGCTTCTTGTTTTCAGTATTGTACCTCGTAAATTCTAAATAATATGTAATTATCTTGCATTTTTGCTGATAAGCATATTTTATTCTTTTAAATTAATAATAACAATACTGAAAAGATTAATTTTGTAAAAGTACTAATTAATTGTCTATTAATTAGAATGTGTTTTGAACTGGTTTGTTAGTTTAGTCGGTAAAATTGGACTGCATGTATGAAAATTTGCAATTAGTATTATTAACTCAACTGCATAAAAATTGATATTAATTAACTTACTACATACATGTATGAAAAAAAATATTCATTGACTAACTTTATGGTAGCGTTATTTTTATTATTTTTTATTTTTTATTATTAAAATTGGTTATAATATTTTATATATTTATTTTTAAAAATACGATAATCAAAATTGAAATTTTCATTTTTTTTAATATATTTTATTATGTAAATTATACTAAATAATTTATAATGAAAATTAAAAATTAAAACGTGAAAGAAAATTTTACTTTTTAAAATTAAAAATGTAAGAAAAATTTTAAAAATAAAAAAGTAAAAGAAATTTATAATGAAAATTTTACTTAATTCTTTTTCTTTTTAATTTTTTATTGCCATATTTTAAAAAAATAAAAATATGAAACAATTAATCATAAAAATACAGAAAAAAACTTTAACTATTGACTAAACCCATTAATTTATATATCAATATACATACGAGAAAGATCACACTTTTTATTTGATCCCAATGACACGAATTTTCTTCGTCCGCCAATCACTATTAGAATAAGTTTTCCTGACATACCTTTTTCTAGTAGAATTTGTAGTGAAAAGCAATCACTATATCTATAGAGAGCCTTCGCTACTTTAATTTGCTCCCAAACTCATAATTTTTTGTTTTCAACAATTTCCGTCGCCGAGCTCGCTTGCACTTATGCTACTTTGATTCTTCACGACGATAGAATCTCCGTCACTATAATTAACTCTCTCTCTCTCTCTCTCTAGCTCCTCAACTATTTTATTTATTTTTTTCAATTTTGTAGTATTTCAATTTGGTGAAAAATTATTGAAAATGAGGGCAGCTAACCTGACGGTGGAATCATACTGGCCAAGCTTGTTTGCTAAGTTAGCTGAGAAGAAGAACCTTGACGATCTAATTTTCAACGCTAGTTCTAGCGGCGGTGCAGCTGCTGTTGCTACCGCTTCTGGCTCTGCTCCCGCTGCAACTACTGCTGCTGCTCCTGCCAGTGCTAGTACTCCACCTGTTGAGGAGAGGCTAAATCCCTGAACTTACCTTTTAATTCATCGCTGTCTTTAAATTTTGATTTGTCACGCAAAAATCCTTTGACTTTGATTTTATTATAATGGTTGTCCTTTTGAACGTTTTCCGTCAATTTAAGAGACGTTAATTTAATGTGATAATTTATTAATATTATTTCATATTTTTTTATATATCACATCATACTTTTATTTACTCTCATTAAACTCTCTCAAACTCTCTCTCTTTCTCTTCTTTTCTTGGTCTTCTTCTTCAATCTATTCTTTCACAATTTTCTTTTATTTTCCGTCAAATCAAATAATATTATATCTGCAATTTCTTAACTTTATTGTGGAGAAATCAAATCATCTCACTTTCATGGATTTCTTCTCTCTCTTTGTATATCTATTTCTTTCTTTTTTGTCTCAGAAACAATAACAATAATATGAACGAATCTCCCCTTTTATAAATGTTATGGAAAAACGTCCTATTTTTTCCATCATTTTCTTATTTTTTTTGTGTATTTATATTCATATCAGCTCAAATTTGAGAAAGAGAAAACTTCTTTCTTTTTTATCAAAACAAAAACACTTTTAAAAAACTAAAATCTTGAAAAGCCATAATAAATTATGCAAGCTGATAAATATAAAAGTCAATCAATGGATTTCAAAAATCAACAAACCCAAAAAAAAAATTTAGCATTGAATTAACTGAAATTACAACAAATCTTGAAAGTGAATGATGATGTGATGATACTAGAAGGGCTGCGTATGAGAAGAAGGTGTTCTCATAGAGATTGTGATAGATTATCGGTGGAGTGGGTATTGGAGGAGAGAGAAGGTCATTAATCTAAGTGCATGAAGGCTTGGTGAAGGTGGGTGAAATTTCTCTTTAATTTCTAAGAGTATAAAATTATTGGAGAAGATGATGGAGAACGAGAAGATGATGGGTTTGATGATAAAGTTATTTAATGAGTAGTGAGTTTATTGAGGTGGAGTATTGAAAAAAGTGAAATAAAGTTAAAAAATAATAAATGTGAGCCAGTCAAATTTTTGTCTTTTAAATTGACGAAAAACGTTCAAAGGGACAACGGTTGCAATCAAATCGATGATAAATCAAAATTTATGGACAAAGATGAATTAATAGGTAAGTTCAGGGACAATGAGTGTAATTTAGCTGTTGAGAAGAAGAAGGTATATATGCTTTCTTCCTTTTTTTCAATTGTCTGATTGTTTGTTTTTTTAATAAATTTTTATAAAATTTTTTAAAAATTATAATTTGATAGTGTTTTATATAATAAATCCATTCATATACTTTTTTATACTAAACAAAAATCAAATGAATAAAAAAAATATATTATAAATTTTATATATTATTTCTAACGATTTTAATTTAATCTATTTATAATATATTTTTAACTGTCTATTTGATTTTTATTTTTACATCAAATATTACTAAATTATAATTTTTAAAAAATTTTATAAAAATTTTAAAATATCTAAAATATAACTCATGAGGAGTACTGTGTAACCCCTCAACCCTTTCAATTTAGCATTAATTGAAGACATTAATGATTTATAATTAAAAATAACAAATTTAATTTTAACTTATTATTTACCTTTATATATGTTGCAGGAGGAGATTAAAGAAGAAAGTGATGATGAATTTATGTTCGACTTGTTCGGTTAGATGGGTTTAATTTCTTGTTTTACAAAATTAGGATCCATCCTCAAAAACTATTAATTAATAATATTTCAAGTGGTTCAATTACACTCTCTGCTAGCAACATGTATTATTTGATTTCCTTATTATTATATAAGATCATTATACTTCTTTAATTTGAAATTTATTCAGTTTCATCTGGTTTTGTTTGAATCCTGCATGATTTCATTTGATTATTAACCATTAATTATGTTTCATTATACCATTTTTGCTTACGTATAGACAGCGACCTAACTAGAGGGGCTAGGGAAAGTCTTAACTCCCCTGAAATTTTTAAATATATATATATATATATATATGTAAATTTTTTACTTAATCCTCTAAAATTTTTAAATATATATATATATATTAATTAGCCTCAAAAAAATTTTATATAATTAATAATATTTAAATTATACTTAAATTTTTAATTAATTCTCCAAAAAAATTATATATAATTTATAATATTAAAATTTTCTACTAATTTAATTTTACCTCCTTTAATAACACTAAAATTACATTTAAATTTTTAATTAGTCCCATAAAAAAATTATATATATTTTATAATACTAAAATTTTCTACTAATTTAATTTTGATCATCCCTAATATAATTTTCTGATTTCTCTTATTTATATACTCCAATTCAATTGGATGCATACAACCAATATAAGCAAAAATTTTACATATTTCATTAATCTGAGGAGATTGTGCGGAAGTAATTGATTTTACTTTATTACTGTTCATGCATGCTTAATGACAAGTTAGTATTGGATTTTTTTAATTAGAAAATTATAATGTCAAATTAGTTGTGAAACTTAATTATGACAATTTGTGAATTTAAATTTACAATATGATTGAAATTTTATTTTACTAATATAATTTTGTTAATTTGTGAGTAAGCTGCCATGAATGCTAAATGCCTTAAATATGAATATGTGGGCACTTTGTATAATTTTCAAGTATTTTATAAGATTTGTAAGCCTAGTCTAATCGTGCATAGATATTTCATATTGATAAAAAATTCAGGTTCTAGTTTCCCTTTTAATTGTAAGGCAAACTTGCAAGTTTTTAAGCCATGCTTGGGTTTAGAATGATAATTAGGTTATAAAATTGTAAGAAGCATATGATAAGTTGATAATGAAATTATAGTTGGTTTTACAAATTTTTTAATTTTCAAATCTTCTACTCAAAATAAATTATTATGGATGACTTCAATATGATCCTAAAATTTTTTGAATACCGTGCTTCAATTGAGTGGGTTTGAATACAAAATTATCACATCTATCTCTTATCCTTTAAATTTCATACCAAATTACAAAAGGGATGTTATGCAATCATCTTAGAATAAAGTAGTACCCTAAATTGAGTAACTACAAGTGTAATTTGCCCGAATAAGATTATATACTAATGGATGGCTAAAGCTCCTTTTGATAGATGGCCAAACTATATATATAAATGATTCCTTATTTTTCAATTTTCATCAATCATCATCAACTAATTAACAACAAACTACCTTATCACATGTTCTGCATGGCTCCGCGATCAAACTTGTGGATCCATAGTGAAAGACTTTGGCCTACACACAAATGATCAGTACTATCAGTTGATAAAAATCAGCTTCCAATAATCGAAGCTTATATAAGCAGAGGCAGAGCCCCTTTAGGGATTAGTGGGGCTTGAGCCCCTGTCAATTTTTTTTTTTTATTCTTATATATATATATATATATATATATATATATATATATATGTCTAAAAATTATCAACTCATTTAATTTCATTTGCATCAAAATGTGAGTAAACTGAAATATGAAAATATCATTTTTCTTGTAAAAATATCTTAATTGTTTATGTTGAAATGGGTTTCCACATTTATATATTTAAAAAATAATAATTAATAATAAAAATTATTATTAACATATACAAATAAAAGAAAAATTAATAATTTTTCTCTTTATATATTTATTATATATGAATGATGAGAAATAATTCATCAAATACTTGTAGTAGAGGTTGAATCAACTTTGGGGATAGATTTGTAACATGTAATCACTGGAAAATTAGTCAAAAACTCATCGGGGCTATTTCGGTGGAGATTTTGATGCCTAAGTCAGTCCAATTATACTGTGAAATAATAATATAAATGAAATATATGTATTGTATAGAGAGAATAAGAGAGGGCGAGAGATTTTTTCTTAGTCCAATAAAAGATCTCCTTTTGTTATCTGAACTTTCTATTTATAGAGGAAGATGGTGGGACCTATCGAATCCTACTTGTCCTTCGCTCATTGGACCATTATAAAGGAGAGTGGTTGCGTAAGCGAGTTCAAGGTTACCTTATCAGCTTGCGTAATAAATTATCAGATTTGCTTGTACCATATTGCTCAATACAAGATTGTATGCGTGACAATTGATGGCTTGTGTATCAGATTTATACTATTGCGCCGCTCCAAGCCATGATGACATGTCAAGAACATTTAATGAGGAGAGAGATAAAGTATGATCAGATAAAGTATGATCAGCCTACGATCCCTTGATTGGCTCTTAGTTCTCTGCTAAACTCCCATGGGGCGACCCTCGTAGTAGGAAGGGGCGAAGATACCCTCTTCGCCTCTTATTGAGGTTCTGTGTTTAGGCTTCGGCAAACATGCCCATGGCTTGGGCAAAACTTTCTTTGGGCGAAAACTTCAAGCCAGCCCTAAATCCTTTGGGTGGTGCTTACTTAATGGGTCAAATCTGCCACTTTAGGCCTCACCCTTAGGCCTAACTTTTCTTCCTCATCAATGAAGAAAAATAATATTTATTTATTTATTTTTATTATAAGTGTTCTAAAAGTATTGGCGGATATAAAGGACTAACTTTTTATTTTTTCATATTTATCCTTTTAATTTATTATTTTTACTCTTCTAACTCTAAAAATTTTTATCGTGATCCTCTAATTTTTTAATTTTACACCTATAATTTTAAATTTTTTTAATATTTATCCTCCAAATTTTTTATTTTTTTTATATTTTTTCTTAACCTTTTATTTTGACATCTCTAACTTTAATTTTTTTTTTTTTTTTTTTTTTTTTTTTTTTTTTTTTATAATTAGACTTTAATATTTATACATAATCCCATAAAAATGATGTTATAAATTTTCGCCCCCCTCACATAAAATCTTAGATCTACCATTGCTTATAAGGATAGCTTGATGCCTTTGCCATTCAAGAAAGCATTAAGATCAAACTATAGCTGAAGTGGGTTGTAGCAAATATGGATAATATGGAAATGTGGAATTGGAATCAAGAAACACTGTATATACTGATAAACATGTAAAAGAGAGACAACTTGCTAAATTATGGGGCTAAATTGCACCCATTGTCCCTGGACTTATCTTTTAATACACCGTTGTCCATGAACTTTGATTTGTTACGCAAAAATCCTCCAATTTCGATTTGATCACAACAGTAACCCTTCCGTCAGATATCGGTCAAATGGGAAGACAAATATTTGACGTGGCTTGCAATTACAATTTTTAAACTTTTTTTCATCAATTTCGAGGCTCCATATCAACATAAAAATTGGGTCAACTCCTCCCCAACTGCACGCGCCCTAACTGCTACCGTTGCCGCCGTATTTTTCTCTCTCTTTCTCATCATCTCTCTCATCGATTCGTTCTTCCTTGTTACAACCTTCTTCCTTGAAATATCTCTGAATTCATTCCAACTCTCTCTCACTGCCATTGCTCTCTATTTCTTTTCTTTTTACTTTTTTTACTTTTTTCTCTGTAAAATTGAAGTCTGCCGTATTGGGTTGTAGGGATCTTGGAATTGTGTTGTATTTTATAAAGGGAATTAAATAAAAAGCAGGAGTTTGAAAAAGACAAAGGGGAAAATTTTGAAATATGTGAAACACAAAAGGGGAAATTGTTTAAAATTCAAGCTTTAATCAGTTTGGGCATAGAAGATTCTAAAGTAGGTGGCCATTAATCTTGTTGTACACTGGTAGACCTGCATTGATGATGGATTTCGACCATCCAAGTAAGCACTAGTGTTCTATTATATTTCTTTACTGTCAATTTATTTATTAGGTTATTGGTATTGGTAGGTGTTGTGTTCTTACTCTGTGGATCAAGAAACTATATATATATATATATATATATATATATATATATATATATATATATATATATATATATATATATGTGTGATAAAAAATTTTTTTTTGTTGTTTTATATGTTTATATTTAAAAATAAAAAAACAAAAAA
>CANXYC011121500.1:0-94737 GCA_948193065.1 Aleurites moluccanus | reverse complement strand
CCCTTTTTGCTACAGCTACCACTGGATAAAAAGAAAAGGAAAGCCTGCTCCTAGAGATATTGCTCCAATTGTTGTATCAAATCATGTATCATATATCGAACCTATCTTCTATTTTTATGAATTATTTCCTACAATTGTTGCATCCGAGTCGCATGATTCTATACCCTTTGTTGGAACTATTATCAGAGCAATGCAGGTAACTGTTTCTTTATTTTTGGTCTAATTTCTGGTTTTGTGAATAAGCAATTAAGCATGCAAATAAGCCCCCATCTTTGTTTTTTATGGTTATCGTTTTTGTTGTGGCTACGTTTTATCAGGTGATATATGTCAATAGGTTCTCACAATCATCCAGGAAACAAGCGGTCAATGAAATAAAGGTAGAATGTTTATTAAGTTTTTACTTATCTGGGCTTATTTGATTTTCTTTTACTAATGGAGTTCAGTTATGAAATGAGTTGAAACTTTACCTAATCTTTAATTATGTTTCTGTTTGATTTTTCTGATGTGTCGGGTTCATCATTGGATGTGTTTGTAGTTATCTCAGCACTTGTTGAATTGAAAATTGATGGGGTCTGAGAATTGCTTGAGAATATATATATATATATATGTATATATAATCTTACAAAATTCTGGCACAGATACTATTAAATTCCAAATGCAAATTCAGAAGTCTTTTGTCCTCGCTTTGCTAGATAAAATTCAAATAATTTTTATCAGTTTATAAGCTATTTGATACAGAATTCTGCTTTCAAGGATATGAATACAGAGAAAGGCTTCGTGCGATAGATTTCCTCGAGTTCTATTGTTTCCCGAGGGAACAACAACTAATGGAAAAGTTGTTATATCTTTCCAACTTGGTGCATTCATTCCTGGTTATGCAATCCAACCAGTGATTATTCGCTATCCCCATGTTCACTTTGACCAATCTTGGTACGTGATTTCTTCTGTGTGAAAATTCCTTCTCAGCTCAACTAGCTTAATCATGTCTATTAATCTTGCTTATTATGCCTTGCCATTTTTCTTAGGGGGTATATTTCATTGGCAAAGCTCATGTTTAGGATGTTCACTCAGTTACACAATTTCATGGAGGTATTGCTGTCCTGTCTGTTAAATTTGATCCTTTTTTCTTTTTGTTTTAATTAATTAAGGTTGTCTATTCCGAATTGAACAGGTAGAGTACCTACCTATAGTCTCGCCTCTTGATAACTGTAAAGAAAATCCTGTCCATTTTGCAAAGAGGGTGAGTAACTGCTTTTAGTTAATCCTTTTTAACTGTTGTGTTCTATCGGTCAGTATAATTTTACATTGACATGCAAAGACAAGTACTCCTGCCCATCATGGATCTGAATTGACACTTTGGATAGGAGTAGTTACTTTTTCAAATGCATATGAATTTGTTCTGATAATGGTGTTTAATGTGGACTAACTGATAAATATGGGTGCATGCAGACTAGTCATGCTATTGCAAGTGCTCTTAATGTTGTACAGACATTTCATTCCTTTGGGGACTTGATGCTTCTTATGAAAGCATCCCACTCAAATCAAGTACTCATTTCTTTCTCTTTCTGTCTTTTAAAATTATTGTGCTTGAAGATATCTTCAATTTTCCAGATTATAAAATGTTAATAAATAATGGTCCTAGATTGATCGCATGTGATAGTTAGATCTGGCAAAAATTATCCGTACCCGCGGGTACTCGCAGATACCCGCGGGTAATGGGTGTTAAAAACAGCACTCATTAAAAAACGGATAATTTGTACCCATACCCATTGGGTATACCCGTAAAGACCCGTACTCGTGGATATCCGTTTGCTAGGTCTAAGTAAGTTTGAGGTTACAATAAAAAAAATGAATTATTTTGTTTGAAAATGTACTTGCCTTTTTTTATTGTGCAGGATTATATGAATTTGAAAATAGATTATAAAATGGTTTCTTAGATAAAATTTAGAAAGACAAAATTTATATTAAAAACAGTATTTTTTGAAATGAATTATCTTTTTAGAATTGTTAATAGATAAATAAAAAAAAATTAAAAATATGAACGGGTACCTGCTACCCGTAATAGGTGGATATGGATACGACAATTTAGTACCCATTAAAAAACTGGTAATTTGTACCCATATCCACTGGGTACACCCGTAAAGACCTGTACTCGCGGGTACCCATGGGTACCCGTTTGCCAGGTCTAGTGATAGTGATAATGCAAGGTTGGCTTTAGAACATTGAGTTGCCTTATTATTTCCTGAACTTAGAGATGCACAGGCTTTTAAGTTCCCAGGACAATCGTAGCCCCTACAACTCTTTCTATGTGGTATCTATAAATAGATGAATAGGAAAGCATATTTACATTAATTTTTTGTTTTTTGACTTAACTAATTTTAATTGTTCAAGTCTCAATGTGACTCAATGTTGCCTTAACCCAGTCCATGCTATGCTAGTTGGCCATTTCAAATTTTTTCAACCATCTGGCTCTACTAACAATTACCTCCAACTCCTTAGCAACCGTGTCTTCATTGCTTGGTGGTGTCCTTCTAGACTCCCACCCGCATGCACCAGTTTGATCTGAAGTTCAATGAAGGAAAGTTGTGTCAAGCTTACCACCACTGGAAGTATGCATTGCATCATAATGATATTGTGTCTCATTTTATCTCTATATCAGTTGTTGCTTCCTGCTGAATGGTTCTTGGATGTTAAGCTGATAATTTGTTTTAAATTGGAGCATTATAGTGGTGTGAATGATTTTGCTCTGATAATTCATTACTGTTGTTATATTATCTTTGCAGGAGAAGCCCTCAAATTATATGGTTGAAATGGCTAGGGTGGAATCAGTAAGTCTTTGCGTTAAAATGCCATAAGTTTGAAATGTCACTTTGTTGCAATGTGATAAAATTAGCAAAGTTTATATGGTTTTCACTTGGAAAGAATAGCACATATATCCAGTTACATGTTCCTTGTAATTCCAAATTTATGCATGCTATTTTTCATGAATTTTGATTTAATTTTTATACCTATTGTTAATAGGACCTGCACATGTTGGCTTAATGACAAAACCATATTATATTTGTATTACTGTGTTTTTATTTATTTTTACTGAAAATGGTCTGTTTATTTTGTTTTTCAGTTATTCCATATAAGCAGCTTGGAAGCTGTGGACTTTCTAGACACGTTTCTTTCAATGAATCCAGACTCAAGGTATCAATTTTTTTTTTTTCTTTTTTGCAAGTTGTTACTGAAGGTATTGGTTATGCTTTTGATTGAAGATATTTTTGCTTGCTTATATTCATAATTGTGCCTTATCTATTAAAATTTCAGTATGGTGAATGCACTGTTGCTTTGGATGTAGTTATCACCAACTTTATGGCTTATGATAGCTCAACTTTGAACTTTCCTTGGTTTCTGGCTTTGTCTGCTGTTTTTTTCCTTGTCTATTTTTTGGGGAAACTCAACAACTTTGTGCCGCCATCTCCTGGGCACGTGCCTTGTGGTGCGATTCTTGCACTGCCAAAGCTCTAGTAAAACTGAATTTTCTTAGTGGTGGAGCATTACTTGTTTCGATCTGGTGTCTCAGTTTCAGACTCGGCCTTCCTGCTTCATTATCTTTGTTTTTGATTCCCTTGTTCTTAATAAATTATTGTAGTGATCGCCGTTTTGTTTTCTTGAATCAAGATATTCATCATTGGTTTTCTTTTATCCTGTCCTTCCTAACAGAAGAGATGTCTGTTATCATCTGCACTGCAATTTGCTATGGGACCTTTCAATTTATATTGTCAGTTAAATATGGTCTCTGCATCTGTGTGTTAAATTATGCATTAATATTAGTGGTAAATGCTTGACCCTGAAAATTTATTGGTCATGACTCGTGAGTGCTGTTGTTACAAATTAGTACTGGTATTTACTCTTTTTTTTTCAATGGAAAACGCAAATTGTATAGTCTGACCTTTTTATTTCTTCTGCAGTGGCCGTGTTAATTTCCATGACTTTTTGAGGGTTATGAGACTAAGGACATGCACTCTTTCAGAAGAGGTTGGTTAGTCCTAAAAATTCAATCTTGTTTTTTAATGTTTGAAATTGGAATTGTGTTCCAGTTTATTCTCTCTCGACTGATCATGCAAACAGGTTAAAAGGCCATGTTCTTGTTTGGAATGAATAATTGTTTGTAAGCCTGTGATTTTGAAACAGTTGCTGCCTTGATTTGGTCGATATGAATCCACAAATTAATGTGGTTGTCTCATATCTCTATCCCCTCTCTCTCACCTACCTATGCTCTCTTTCACACACCTATGTGCCTGTATGCACTCATGAATGATACTATTGTCAGAGCTTTGGATATTTTAATGTTCTCTTTCAATGTGAAATGATTAGTGGATTGCAGGAGTAAATTTACGGTATTTTCAATGATCCATATTTTCTTTTATTGGATGGAGGTTTGATGTAGGATTGTTCTCTACTCTCTGTCTTGAGATTATACCCTTGCCAGTTTCTGGCTTTTATACAAATCATTTAACATGAGAAAAATGGATGGTCACTTTCATGCTGGGTTTATTTTTTATTTTTCCTCTTGTAAAGTCGTGCCCATTATGTGAATTTGACTGAATGGTGGTTATAACAAATTGCATTTGCTGATTTTAAGATTTGTTTACACATGCAGACTTCAAACATTCTTTACAGTATTTTCTATAATCCATATGTTCCTTTATTGGATGGAGGTTTGATGTAGGATTATTCTCTACTCTGACTATTGACAGAATACCCTTGCCAGTTTCTGGCTTTGATACAAATCATTTAAACATGGGAAAAATGGATGGTCACCTTCATGCTGGGTTTATTTTTTATTGTTCCTCTAGTGAAGTGCCCATATTCATAACAAATTGCATTTGCTGATTTTAAGATTTGTTTACAATGCAGACTTGAAACATTCTTGATTCTTTAATTTATATTGGATTGCAGATATTTGGGTTCATTGATGTGGAAAATAATGGATCAATCACATTCAAGCAGGTAGTTTGACTTGATCCTTTTTTAACTTGGTGCAAATGAAGATGTGCAGTCTATCTGCTTTTCTTTGTAGATTGTATTATTTTTAGAACATGCATTAAAATTAATTGGTTTATATCATATGGACATAAGCTTCTTGAGTTTGCATGCCCTACAGTCTTAACTAGATTTTCTACTGGAATGCAAGTTTATTGGTGGATGAACTTATTATCAAAATTAATAGTCTCTTGCATTTTCCACTGCACTTGGAGTTCAAGGTGTAGTTTTAGTGATTCAATATCTAAAATAAAAAATCATGATTCATTTCTAGAAGAGGTGTAACCATTGATATTATGGTAAGTGTTAATGTACATGATTGTACTATTTGATGCTTGCAGTTCTTATATGGTTCAGGCCATGTCATGAAGCAACCGTTGTTCAGGCAAACCTGTGAGCTGGCTTTCACCAAATGCAGTGATAGAAGAGATGATCAAATTTCTAAAAAACAAGTATGTCATTAATTGTTCTTTTCTTTACCTGTTCATTTTCCTATTCTTATTTAGGTGAATCCTGACATTTTTTTTTGTTTCCAATTTGTGTTTGAACCAGTTGGGGGATATCATCAGACTTGCAATCCCAGACTTGGATGATGACAAGGTAATTGCAGGGCTGTTCAGGACCCGACCCGATCCAAATATTCGGATTTCGGTTTAAATATGTCGAATCGGGTCAGGTCATTTTAAATTATTGAGTTGGGTCGGTTGGGTTTTCCAAATAAAACAATGTTATTTTGGTGGGATTTCCTTCCAACCAACCAGATCCAACTTTTTTTGGGCTAGGCCGGGCCAGGTCAAATGTCACAAAATATTCATTTTTTGCTTTAATAGCCAGGTCGGTTCAGAGAAAACCCAACCGGCATGACTTTTGTGCAGCCCTACGTAATCGATGGCACCGCTGCTCTAGTTAATTATTTCACTGTAATTGGACTTCATATTTACACAGCAGAAATTTTACAAAGAAAGTGTTGCTTTTGCAATTGCATAAAATCTTGCACATTTTAGATGTCTAAAAGAGTTGTGCTGTAAGATAGCATAACATGTATCACTTTGATTACTTGCAGATTCATGAGTTTTTCAAATTATTTGATGCCAATGGTGATGGGAATGTCAGCAAGGATAATTTTATGTCTTGTCTGAGAAAGAATCCTCTCTTGATAGCACTTTTTTCACCTTGTTTGCTGCATAAAGCCTCATATGAAGTTGGTGATACGCTGTTGAAGGAAATTGTCTGACGCATGTATTTCTGCACTTGGATTGTCTTGTCAGGTTGGTTGGGTTTTATGTGCAATTCATACCTCCTGATATTTTGGTTTTCTTTTGAATAGAGAGAGAGAGAGAGATAGAGGGCCAAGGGTATTTTTTAACCTTGGCCGCACTAATCAGGTGATAATTTTGAAAACATGGGCATTCAATTGTACTTTAATTATTAAATTGTTATTTTAAATTATTAGAAAATGGAATGAGAGATGCATTTTACATTTGAAGGGTAATGCTGAACACAATTAAATTATTAACTTATAAGAGATTTGAGTTGGACTTGTTGACATTATATTTAAATAGATTTTTCTAATAATAAATTATTACTTTATGAGAGATTTTTCTAAAAATAAGAGGAGCATGCTTTCGGACTTGTTGACATTAGTAGTACCGTGCTCACATGGGCGTAATGTGTGGTTTTCAAAACATTGAATTATTCCTGTATTTTTGGGACCAGTCCTTGGGCCAAAACACATAATTCTTCCGACAAATAGCAATAACTCTTATCAAACTTATATAATGATCAATTATGATTCCCCCTTTTTTATATATTATAAAAAAAATAAAATAAAAATGTACATTGAGTGGTGACGCAAGCAAAGAATTTGGGAATGACGCATAAGATGAGCAAATAGAAGAGGGCACAAATCTCAAAGTTTAATACTGAATATGGATCGCAGGATCAAAATCCAAAGAACAATAAAATTAAAGAAAAAGGAACCATAGCACGCGAAAAATTGGTCCCCTCCCTCAATGCTTAATGCAAACCTTAACCTTGTCAGTTATAAGATACACAGACAGACAACCTGAGCAAATGCGCCCTCAAACTGCGCAAATCACAAACCCACACCTGTCTGCACCACCCACGTGACAATAAATATATTATGTATAATATTATTAAAAATTCAAACTCTAATTTCTTAATTATAAATTTAATGTTGCGCTATTATTAACGACTTCGATTTGACTTATAAATTGAAGAATTAAAATTAGAAAATAAATTAAATAATTAAATAATTTTATTTATTTTAATTTTAGAAAAATAAATAGTTAAATAAAAATTAATTATTTTAATTTAATAAAAAGTAATTTTAAATTAAAAATAATATTTATTTTAATTTTAATCAAATAAAATAATTAATTTTTATTTAATTATTAATTTATTTTATTTTTTATATATTTAATTTAAAAAAATATTTTTTTAAATAAATAAAATTTTAGAGATTAAATTATAATTTATTAATTACTTTTTAATTTTTATGAGTTCAAGACAGAACTAAATAATAAAAAATTAAAATTATAAATTTTAATAATATTAAAATTAAAATTATATCTCAAAAAATATTAAAAATTAATATATTTTTACGTATAGTCAAAATTACAATTTATCCTAACAAAAATGCATATGCATGTAACTTTAATTTTAATATGAGAAACATATTTATATAAATTTATTTTTATTCTCCCTAATAATTTCTCCTAATTTTTCGCATAAAAAATGGCAGCCCGAAACTCCACCGACACCGGCACCACTACAGCCACCGGCAAACCTGGAGTGGTAATTTGCATAGGTGACATCCATGGACACTTCGTCAAGCTCCAAAATCTCTGGTCCAATCTCCCATTGTTAATCAACCCAGAATATTTTGATTCTGCCCGGATAATATTTTTGGGCGATTACTGTGACCGTGGCCCAGATACCAAGAAAGTCATAGATTTCTTGATAAATTTACCTTCAGCTTATCCAAATCAAAAACATGTTTTTCTATCTGGAAATCACGACCTTGCTTTTGCTTGCTTTTGTGGGGGTTTTGCCGGAGCCCCAAGGAGGAGTGTCGTTTAAGGAGGGATGGAAGGAGTACGAAGAGAATGAAGAACGAGAAGGGTGGTATAAAGGAGATGGGTACGAGAATATGTATTTGCAAGGAAGAATATGGGCTGGGACTGTCAAGGTTCGGTTTGATGCTAAAGGGACTGAATATAAGGGTTCTGTTTATGATGCTGCACCCACTTTTGAATCCTACGGAGTTCCTCATGGATCTGCTGGTACGTGAAAGTGTTTTTTTTTTCTATCATGGTAATTGTGCTTGGATTGTGTTTTATCGATTCTGTTATTTAATAGCAAATGTATTCTTAAACCTGCAATTTCTTTTTTTTTTTTAAAAAAAATTATTTTAACGTTTGGTGTTTGAGGTATTGGTTTTTTAATTGGTTTATCAGATTTGATGCTAGTAAATTGTGTTTGAAACAGTTTCAATGTTCCATTCTTACTTTTTTGATGTTCAATGAAATTGTACTTTAGTATGAAATTACAGTGTTTAACAATAATTGGGTTCTTGTGTACAATTGGAATTTTATTTTTTCACTTGCATTTGTAAGATTGAGATTGTATTGTTTAGAAATTAGTTCTGTGCTTCTATTGTTTTAGATTTTGTATCTAATGAGTATAATGGTTGAATATAGATTTAATGAAGGCCGTTCCTGATGAACACAAGAAGTTCCTGGCCAATATGATTTGGGTTCATGAAGAGGCAAGGCTTGTTTTCTTTGATGTTCTCATCTTGTAGAACTCTGATTAATCAGATGACCATATGACTACTTCCATGATATGAAATGCCAAAAGAGAAATAGACCCAAGTGGTTTGGTTTCATTACATATTCTGTGTTTCCATAATCAGTTATTTCTAGATTTTCTATGACTTCATTTTCCATTCTAATTTATAACAAATGCTGAAGGTAA
Organism: Aleurites moluccanus; assembly: GCA_948193065.1. NCBI lineage: Eukaryota > Viridiplantae > Streptophyta > Magnoliopsida > Malpighiales > Euphorbiaceae > Aleurites > Aleurites moluccanus. The sequence continues at coordinate 85,707 of CANXYC011121500.1, read as the reverse complement.
GTGGGTGTTTGAAATATGCGTTTTTTTTAGGAGGATGTATGTATAGAGAATGAAAAAGAAATTAAACACTGTAAATTGATTGCTGTGCATGCTGGTTTAGAGAAAAGCAAAAATGTCGAAGAACAGCTGAAGTTTTTGAAAGCCAAGGACACCAAGGTGCCTAAGGTAGAGGCTCTTAGTGGGAGGAAAAGTGTGTGGGATATCCCAAAGGTGATGGTCCATTTCTTCCTTTTTAAACTATCTTCTACTCTGAGACAATGTTCTGTTGAGATTTTTATTCTGAATACTCCTGTTTCGTTTTTTGCTTGGGAAATAACTTAGTGGCTTCCATGTCTTCTATAAATATATAGCCATTCTTCTGATGGACATGAAATTTAACTGAAAAGTAGATTTTTGATGTCTGATGTCTCGCAGGAATTAACTGAGAAGCCAACCATTGTTGTTAGTGGTCATCATGGGAAACTTCATATTGAAGGTCTTCGATTGATTATCGATGAAGGTGGCGGACTGGAGAATAATCCTGTGGCTGCAATTGTTCTTCCCTCAATGAAGCTTGTTCGCGACACAGACAATTTGAGGAGGACCTGAACACAACTCCATCTCTTTGCAGTAACAATGAACTTTATTTCATTGCATTCTCTGTATTGCTGCTTTATCTCTGGCATTTGCAGAATATATTAACTGTGATGTTTACCCTTTATCCTCCTCCTCCTCTTTTTTTTTTACAGGGTCCGTTTTAAACATTAATAAAAACAAGATGTTCATATTTGCAATGTGTATGTCTGAATGATTATATCCTTTTGAGTTTTTTTTTAAAGAAGAAATTTGGCTAAATTAAGAGTCTGAGCTAAATTTGAAAGATAATTAAAGAATTTGATTAATAACTATTTTTAAACAGTCACTAAAACATTGATTTGTATTGTTTTAAAATTATAACTTTTCAGTTTACTAATGACTTTAATACTTCAATTTTTATTCATAAAATTATAATTTTTCTTTTCACTACTTCGGCTCTTAATGTTTTTATTTATATAGTATTTTGCTCCTTAAGATTTTAAAATGTAATTTATATATCTGTCTATGTAATTAAAGTTCAAGAATTATTCAAAAAAAAAAAAAAATTCATCCTTAAAAGTTAAACTTAATTGAAGTCATATTATCAATTTTAATTAAAATATATATAAATCAATGTATTAATATTATTTCATTAATTTTTTAATTGATTCATATATAATAAACTTAATTCATGTATTTATTTTATATTAATAGTCAAAATTATAAAAAAAAAAATAATATTTAAATTTAATAATAATTAATATATGTTAAGATATTTAAGAAAATATGAGTTAAATAAAAAGTTTAATCAAAATCTTGAAATGCATATCTACGAATAGTATATTTTAAATATTAAGTTATTTTATATAAACACATCGTTAAAATTAGTGCAGAAACTAAAATTGCTGATTTTGAATAATGAATAATTAAGTATTAATTATAGCAAAACACATGAGTTTATATTATTATATCCTAAAGAATTCCAGTACTTAAAATATAGATATTGAACATATAAAAATTTTGCTTTTTATTTTTTACTTAAATCAAATGGCATGCCAATTACATGCTTAAACACTTAAATAGCAACTAGAATCATAAAGTTTTCATTTTTTTAAAATAACTTTTCCTTGTTTTCAACAATTTATTTTGGTGGAAACAAAGAGATGTGATGTTTATTAAAAAAAATCAATGTGTTAAAAATAATTCAAAATATTGAAATACATTACTCCCCCTCTATTCATAATAAATATTTTAATTTTTTTTATATGTCACACTCTAATTATTTTATTTTCTAATTTAAATTTTATTTTATTTTAACTCTATAATAATCTCACATTAAAAAATATAAAAAATAATTTTTTTTATAACAAAAAATCTTTAAAAAAATACATTTAATAAAAATAATTGAAAAAATTACAATTAAAATAATAAATTTTATTCTAAAATTTCATTAACTAAATTATCAAAATAATAGTATTCAGTGAAACAGTTATAATTGACATTTCAGCGAGAATTATGTTCCACTCAATATTGATATCAAATCGTTTTATAAATTTAACCTGTTAAAAATTAGGTGAATTTTTTTTTTCATACAAAATAGATAAACAAACTCCCATACAAAAAAAAAAAAAAAAAAAAAAAAAAAAAATTTATAAAAAAAGAATAATTCAAACTTTATAGGTGAAAAACTCATAAATAAAATTAACATAAACATAAACATAAACAAACAAATTTAAATCTAATATCAAATCTTATTTAAAATACCAACGGAACAATTCAAAATAGAGTAGATACAATAATATTTTAAATAATTGACATTTGAGTAGAAAAAAAGATATGGCAAAAAAAGAGAAAAAAAAAACGACTGAGTTATACATAAATAAAAGTGATAACAGAGAATGAGGGATACAAGAGAGAAGAAGGAGGCCGCGTGAACTTTAGGGTTATATTTTTTTTTTAATATGTAAAAATTAATTAAGAAAGTAAAAAAATTAATTAAGAGAATAAAATATGAAAGAATTAAAAATATAAAAAGAGGTTAAAGTGATAAATGAATTAAAATAATAAATAAATTAAAAATATTAAAAAATATATATTTTTTTTATATTTTTATATTTTATAATTAAAATATTTATTATAAAATAAAATTATATAATTAACACATCTAGTTAAAATACTAAAATTGAAATCGGGAATAATCATGATAATATATAATAATCCTGAGTTAAATTTCTTTAATAACTAAAAATTGAATTTCATTGACGAGATGAGCATATTCAATCGGGGACAAAAAGATATACCAACAAGATCCATTCAACCATGGATATCAAAAGTAAAATACCAAAAGGTCCTTTTTATTTATGTCCCTAATGTTAAAAAGTTGTAGGGCCAGCATAAGCCCGACCTTTCCTTTCTAATCAGATTTTTGGCCGCCATCAGAAACCAGAAAAGACACGACCCACGTGGCCCAGTCCATTATATTTCCGATATGTTTGGATAAAAATATTATTTTAAAAATAAATTTTCAAAAATATCATTTTAAAAAAATTATCTTAATTTATTTTTATTTTTAAATTTTAAACAGCATTTTAAATAATTATATAAACAATTAAAAAATCAATTAATATTTTTTAAATTTTAAAATAACTTTTCATATTTATTTTAAATAGATTCAAACGCTTTTTTCCTATCTCTTTGTGAAATTAAAATAATATAAAAATTACACATTAATTTTCATACTTTTAAATAAATTTAGTTGCATAAATATCAACTATAGTTTTCAAATCTAATATGATCTGATAATTGATGAGAACAAAGAATTATAGAGTTAAAAGATTCAAGTAGAATTGAACTGATTGAATTAAATTTATATTTAAAATAATTAAATTAATATTATATAATATAAAAAATATAAATTTTATTAAATAATTTTATATTTATTATTTATATGCTAAAAAAAATATAATGTATATATAATTAAAATTAAATATTTCTTAAATAACAAAATAAATATAACTAAACATGTTATACTTTATAGTAATTGAAATCAAACAATATTATTGAAAAAATTTACATTTTTTAATAAATGAGTTAAAAGTTAAAATCATTGAGGGGAATTTATATAACTTTAACCTAATTTTAGAATAGAAAATTAAAAAGTAAAAAAATCGTTAGTTTGTTAAGTTGAGTTATAATGCTAGTCATCATCTCTAACTCATAGATAAAAATTTGAAAACATATCCAAGCATAATTTAGTGGTAAATATATATTTTCTTAGATAATAAATTTATAATTGATTGATCATTATAATTCTATATGATCGCAACTCATTAATAATTATAATAATATTAATTCAATTTAGACCATATATTTGAAATTCACTAAAGAAGTGAAAGACTGAGAATGAAGATGGGGCATTGAAACCGGTACAACGATGTCAATAAGGGTGATTTAGAGCAAGGTTCGACGAGCCAACTTGAACTTGGTTATGCCACCAACCTAGTTGTCCAAGGTGAAAAAGAGAAAAGCAGCGGGAAAAAAAAGAAGTGAAGTTTGAAGTGAAAAAAGAGACTTTGACCAAGATCAAGATAGAACAGAGAAAATGAAAGAGAAAGAAAAGTAAGAATCTAAAGATGAGAAATATTACATTGTTTCCTCAATGATTCAATCCACCAGTGTCCATGAGTTACTTGAATATCCAATTTGTACTAATTCTATGTACCTTTTCAATTCATCATGTTTGTCATTTGTTGCAATTTGATTATTGGGTTCGTAATATTTTTCTATCTATTCCTCTCTTTCCTTTGTTGTGGAGTATTGATATAATATGGTGTTTTTTCTTGTTTATTTTAAAGAGTATTTGAAATTATTTAAAATATATAAGAAATGTCGTTTTAAAATTTAAATAATTTTAAATAATTTTTTTATATATTTGGGTGATTAATTCAAAATTTTATTTTAAAATTTTAAAATAAAAAAAATTTAAATTAAACATAATAATTTTTTTAAAATAATATTTTAAAACTCTGATTTTAAAATGAATTTTATACCCATGTTAAAGATCTGGGCACATTTTTTGAAGACATAAAACGCTGTCGTTTTGTGCCTAACCAGGACCGATTTTCAAACATTATATTACACAAAAAAAAAAAAAAAAATCGAATACCTTAAATAAATTTGAATATAAAATAAAAATATATATCTTCAGCAGGAGATTAACGGTTGATGATGAATTTCATGGGTCCTATTAACCCCTCCCCATGCAATTCTCGAGTTCACACGTAGCACCTCCTCCCCTCTCTCTCTCTCTCTCTCTTCTCTCCGTTTTGGTTTTGCCTTAGCAGCTGCAACTGTAAATCTTTCTATGATCTTTTGCTGACGCAACTCTCGCAGCTCACTACTCTTTTGAATCCACCAGTACTACTACTCTTTCTTCCTTTCTCTATTTCTGCATAAAAACAAAATCAAAATATTAATCGATTAGGCCATTTCTGATAATCTCTGTATCCATTTCCATAGAAATCGAGGAAAAAAAAAATGTACTGTACTATATCAGGAATTCGTTTTCCATGTGTACAGTCAGTTTACAAATCTCAATCAGCTGGTTTCCATTGCTATACAAGTAGCTCCAGCCTTTCCTTTTTGTTGAAGAAGAAGCCATTTTCTCGTATTATTTCTTAATTCTCTTAATCGTCATTGCGTTTGTTTTATATTCTGATTTATTTATTTTATTATGATTAGCTAATAATTAATGTGCTTATACGAATTTTTAGTGATTATAGTCTACAAAGTGATTGATTTCTGGAATTGATGTAAAGACATTGCTAATGAAATGATTTGATTAGTTGCTTTTGGCGCAATTTGTGTGATTACAGTAAATTTAAGGATGAAATTTGATTTCTGCTCTTTTTTTTTGACGAGTTGATTTATTATATATATAAGTAATCTGTTACTTGTTTGTAGGGAAAATCTTTGCCGGAAAGACCTCTTTTGATTCTGATTCCTTAAATATAGCAGTCACAACGTCTGAGAAAGTCCTTGTTCCAGGCGATGGTCAGATTGATAGCTCTTCTTCTTCTTCTTCGAAAGTTCAATTAGAAACACTTGGCACAGTTTCTGAAGAATCTCAGGTTTGTGAATATGTGTGATTGGCTGATTGCATTACTATTAATTACACATGGTACATAGAATTGTTTGTCAAGAAAGAATTGATGCCTTTGCTAGTGACAAGACACGAGAGCATCGATTTCAGCGACATCATAATTTCATCTAAATCCATCAATTACTTATGATGCTTCTGTTAGGTAATTAGTGATGCAGAGAGTGTCACTATGGAAGATGAAGAGAATGTTGAGGGTGAAGTAAAACAGGAGACATCTATTCCTTTGATTGAGACAGTTGATGCTAGCAAAAGTAAATCTAAACCAAGGTCCAGTTCTCCACCTAGCATTGCAAAAAGTGAACCTAAACCAAAGTCCATTCCTCCACCTGGCAAGGGACAAAAAATATATGAAATAGATCCAAGCTTGACAGGTTTCCGTCAGCATCTTGATTATCGGTGAGATACTCCTCCTCTTACTAGTGTAAGTAATTTAAACAAATAGTTTGTCAATCATATCTTCAGGAAGGAAACCTTCGACTCCAAGCCATTTGTTCTACACGATTTTTCATTTTATTTGTGCAGCTAACTGGATTTTTTTTTTATGATTGGCTAATTTAAGGTTGTTATATTATGATTCTTTTTTCATTATGTGAAAATATTAAAATTTTTTCTGGAATGAATGCGTTGCAGTACCTCTTGGTTATCCTCTTCCTAGACTAGTAATCTCTTATTAGGCCCCCTTTTGTTTGGTATTCCTTCTCATTGCTGAGCTTGTTTTTAATCATGACAGTTTAGAAACTCTAGTGGCATGGATTGTTGAGCATATTGAAGATGCATGAGAAAATGGATCCATATGGTTGACCTAACTAGTTAAGGATTGAGCTTGTTCTTTGGTATTTAGTCTGATCTTTTGTTCAATTACAGATTTTCACAGTACAAAAGACTGCGCGAAGAAATTGAGAAGTATGAGGGTGGTTTGGAAGCGTTTTCTCGAGGCTATGACAAGTTTGGTTTCTCTCGCAGGTATTAATATTGCTCCGATACCTGCAGGTTGATTTCCTTGCTTTTTCTCTCTTCTGTTGCATGAAGATTGTAGTTTATATACTTCTATATATTATTCAATTCAGGATCTTTTTTCTGGTGTAATTATTTTTCATCTCAATGTAAATATAATTGAAAAATAATGAGAAAATGTCTGATGTGAAAAGGCGGTGGGAAACTACTTTTGCATAGAAATGGCAATCATTAGTTTGGATTACACAGATTACTCTAGAAGGTTAAAAGAATTTACTTTTGTATCTCAGGTGGTCTTTGAAAGAGGTTTTACTAGCCCCATAAATTGAATACTTTCACTGATTTCTTTGATGTGGCACTATTTATGAATTTTTTGCTCTTGATTGAATTCTTGCATATGTTCATTTTATGAGTGTTACTTCAGTTACATGCATTTAAACCAGCAGTAATGAAAAATAATAATTTTGCAATTCTAGTGAAGAAGTTTAATCAATCAAGTGAATTTTGCTGAAATAATACTTTACTATCAGCAGCTCTCACTGTTGCTAATTATGACTTCTGCTGCATTTCAGTGAATCTGGAATAACTTATAGGGAATGGGCACCAGGAGCTAAGGTTTGTTGCTACCCATTTCAATATTGTGATTTTAATTATTATCAAAACATCTGCTCCCAAAATATGGCATTCTTAGGACTGCATGCTCTCAACATGGTGACGTTTGAGTTCAGGTTTTGGCTAAATGTCATCTGCTTGGTTGTAGTACTGTATTACAAAACAAACGCACACGCATGCAGGCATGAACTCAGAGAATATGCTGTAGTCATCTATTCATACAATTCTCTATCAATTTGTTCAAGTGGTTTCTTCTTTGTGGTTCATCATTTGAACAAGGATAAATGATTTTTCTCACTGATACTGTGAAAGCTGCTTCTTATTGTTTTCTGCTCTTGTCTAATGTATTGGATATTATTATGTTTTCAGTGGGCTTCTTTAATTGGAGATTTTAACAACTGGAATCCAAATGCGGATGTCATGACTCAGGTATGCCTTTTCATTGCTTTGTTGAGTGTCTAATCCAGCCATAAATTTGTTCCCCTTAACTGAACTGATATCATTCATGGTTATTTGGCAATATCCATTCAACAGATAATTGTTTTATGGATTGGAAATTGTCTCCCTTCTCTCTCTTTTTTACAACAAAAACTCTAGTTATATATGTTTTCACTGTGTATTTTGTTTGTTGTGTCCTTTACCTTATTTTTTCCCCAAAAAATTCAATTATCTTTATTCCCAAATGATTAACTTTTTCTTTTTTTATAAAGAAAAAAACAGCATGTTGCTAAGACTTCATATGGACATGGGAACTAGGAAGACTAGTTCATATGACAAATATTTGGACTGATGACAAACACAAGCTTAGGGAAGCCATAGCCAGATAATAAATACTACGATTCAAATCCCTCCTTTCTACTAGTAGTTCAGGAATTTGAGGGGTTCAAATCCTCACATCCCCCTACCTTGAATTAAAAAAGAAATTGTTGCACTTCACTAAATTGTTTGTTTGGCGAAGTCTTTGAATTGTATGATAGAACTATATTTTTATATTTATTTTTGAATAGTTCAATGAGGATCAATCATCTATAAGCATTTTCCATCTATTTTATATTATGTTATGCAATCGTTACTGCTTGCTTAAATGTGTCTGGCTGAAATTCTACAATTTTGCATGTTCATAATTTATTTTTGCATTGCCATTATGCAGAGATCACCTTGACTGGTATAAGACATGGGGAAGGAGGGAAGGAGGATAGGAAGAAGAGAGAGCGAGAGAGAGTTGCATTGGCATTATTATTGAATCACCTTGATGCCAGATTAAACATGAGTCTAATACCTTTTGGTTGGATTAGAAAGGATCTTTCTTTTTTTCTTTTTTTGTTTTCAGCCCTGGAGAAGGAGAGGGGAGGGGGGAGATTGTTGGTGTTGCTGAAGGGTGTAGTTTTCTTGCTATATTTGAATGCCTTTTCTGTTAGATCTTTTGTGGTGCTCAAATTTCACTGAAACTCACTACCTGCGCAGAATGAGTTTGGTGTCTGGGAGATCTTTTTGCCAAATAATGCAGATGGTTCACCACCAATTCCCCATGGTTCTCGAGTGAAGGTAATATTTATCAGGAATGAACTTTAGAATATTACTGTACACGATTCAAGTTTATACTTCAAATTTGACTTTCACTGCCCATTAATTTCTCTGTTCTATCATTTTTTTTCCTTCAACTAAATAAACTAATATGGCTTCTCTTACCTTTTAAGTAGGAATATTTATTCACATGCAACGTGATAAATAAAGCTTTTAGGACCCGTCACTTTTGGTTGTTTTGTTGAACTTACTGGAAACTGAGGCCAGGATACATCCTATAAAGGATAGGTTGTCGTATAATAGCTGGTGAATATCATGTGAAATGAAGCAACTTTGACACTAACAGAACACAGATGTTAAGCAATGCAATTTTGTCTTATATCTGCGTAACCCACAAGATAAGGAAAATAATGCTAGTATCTGAATCTGTAAAAGGATTATTCTTATTGGTAATAGAGAAATGCAAGTCTGGCATCTGCAAGACAATAGCAATCTGATATTTCCTGGAGAAAAAAGGTATGAGAGCTCAGCTAGCATGAAACTAACATGTTGGCTTCTTTGCTAGGTGACAAAATTATCTTTAAACTATATGTCACAGAACTGCTTGCCATGAGATGAGCGTATGAGATGAGTGTCGTTACTAATCAACATGTGGTGTAGGCCATAGGTCCCAAATGGAAATAATCTTCTGGGTTTAAAGGTTCTTTCTTTTATTATTTTTAATTTATAAATGAAGAAATTTATAATAAGATAAGAAGGGGAAATTACAAAGGATAGTATGAAATGATAGAAACAAAAATAATGAAGGTACAAAAGATACTATGAAATGATAGAAACAAAAATAATGAAGGTCTCTATTCTAGCTGGATATTTGCTAGTGCGACTTCTTCATTAGCCCCTGTCCCTCAACATTTTACCATGGAATTGGCAATACTTTTGTTTTAAAGATACGCCATTTCTCTTCAGCCAAGTACGTGAAATCACTGCAAATGGAGCATACTGCCATTTAGCAGTTGGGATTCATTATGATTCATTAAGAAAAAATTAACTATCCTCTTTAAAGTCTCTGAGTTCATGCAACGTCACAATTGTGCTAGTGTTTGAATATATTGTATATTGTGAATCTAAAACTCCTAATCTAAGTGACAAGCCTTAATTTGATCATATGAATGTAGATACGAATGGATACTCCATCTGGCATCAAAGATTCTATTCCTGCTTGGATCAAGTTCTCAGTACAGGCGCCTGGTGAAATCCCATACAATGGCATATACTATGATCCACCAGAAGAGGTATATTTCTCTCATTTTTTTATTTTTTTTTGTATAAACATTCTGAGACTTTGAACTATATGTTGATAATATTACGGGATTCAAGTCATAAAATGCAGTATGAAATATCAAAATTTGGCAATAATATTGGTAATAGTTATTCCAGGCTTTGATAGTTCTTGGAAAAGGCATTATCCATTGTTGGTCCTGCCAATTATCCAGTGTCCTAACCTTCAGCCTTTTTATTTGAGGTGGCCGCTCCCAAGACCAGAAATAACATTATACAAGACCTGAAAATCACACTCATGGTTGGGAACTGTATTTTCTCTATATTGCACACAATAATGATTCATAAAGTTTAGAAAATAACTTACTGATGTTTTTCTTTTCTTACCAATAAACATCAATATCAAAATTTTGCTAGCTGCGTTCTATCATGAACATATGTGAATGTGTTATGCGATGACGTGTAGGATCCTGTTCCTGTTTAAGAGGAGCGTATTTTTCTTGCTTTTACCTATTTTGAAAGGAAATTAAAAACAAATGGATAATTAGCTGGTTTAATTCGAGGAAAAACATGACCTTCAAGAGTTAGACAAGCTAACAAAAGTATTATTTGCTGTAAAATAGTTGTGTTTAACACTTTATTTATAGCCATAATTTATACATAAAAAAAGATAACAAACAAAGCTAAAAATCAGCTGGTAAATCCCAACTAAATAACAACTAAATAAAAGATGTGATAGAATCCTAAAGAGATTAGATAACCAGGTCTTAAGCTAACAACTTGGACCACAGTTTTACCAAATCATGGACTCATCTGCTGCACAAAGAAGCAGCTTATTACATAAAAATAAAAAATAAAAGAAAAAACAAAAGGACACCTCTCTAAATTAATTAGACAAATAACAGAATGAGCCACGTGTTGTTACTTGAAGCTGTAGAGGACCTTTTGAATTTTTGTTCTGTAAGGAACTTATAAATAGTTGTTGCATTTGAATTTTTCTAAAAAGACTAAGATTGCAAACTCTGTTGAACTACACTATTTTCTTGACCATTTGTCTTTATGACTTGATTTTCATTGATGCCCTTGTCCTTTTCTTTACAGGAGAAGTATGTGTTTCAACATCCTCAGCCAAAGAGACCAAAATCACTTAGGATTTATGAGTCACATGTTGGGATGAGTAGTACGGTGTGCATCCTTCCCCATTGTCTCTTATGTAAAATGTTTTGATTCAATACTATTCTTTGTGCTGTTAATTTCATCTTTAAGGACTTGACACTATCACAAAATATTGGGGCTCAGTTGTTGTTATATTCCAATAATGGGAACAACTTAAACAGAATTTTATTTATTTATTTTACTTGTATTATGGAAGTAATCTGGAAAGGCCTAAGGCTTCTAAGGATTGTTCTGGAACAACAAAAATCTCAGCACTCCAACAACTAGCAACCTTGTTCTCGGTTCTGGGTTTTCATCTGGCCTAGAAAAGGTGATATGACTTTTAGCATCCCTTATAAGACTGCATGCTTAAAAAAAAAGGCCGAGTAAAATTATACATAATACTGATGCAAGCATTCTTGAGGAAAGAGGAGCTGAAATGTCTACCCTTTAGTACAGTTATGTGTTATGAATGAAGAAAGAATCAAGGAAGAAGAAGAGGAAGAAGAACTAAGGAGGAGAAATAGAGTATGAAGAAGAAGAAGAAGCAGAAGAGGAAAAAGAGAAAGAGATCGAGAAATAGAGAATAGAGAAGAGAGAAATTGAGATTTGTATTATTAATTATCTGAATGCCCTTCACAATCTGTTACAATTGAATTTATAAGCAAACCTCCACTGTTAACAACCTTACTTGCTCATTTAGCTTTATTACTTTAATACCCTTTAGTTCATAACAACTGTTATAAATGAAGAAAGAATCAAGGAAGAAGAAGAAGAATTAAGGAGGAGAAATAGAGTATGAAGAAGAAGCAGAAGAGAAAGAGATCGAGAAATAGAGAAGAGAGAAGAGAGAAATTGAGATGTATTATTGATTATCTGAATGTCCTTCACAATATGTTACAATTGAATTTATAAGCAAACATCCACTGTTAACAACCTTACTTGCTCATTTAGCTTTATTACTTTAATACCCTTTAGTTCATAACATTATGTAAAGAAAAGAGGAATACTTTTAAATCTGAAGAGTCCATAACTGGATTAATGGGTAGGAAATTGCTCAGTTTTCCCTGACCTTAATGTCATTCTCCTAGGAATTTTCAATTGACATTGCACTTTTCCTCAAAAATATTCTATGTTGACTTGAGCTGCAAATGAAGGGCAGAAGTTCTTCCATTCTGCAAAGAGTGAAACTTTTTCCAAAAAATAAGAAGCTAAAAAGTTTGTCTCATTCCATTTCTTTTCAAAATGAGGGCTGCAAAGGATTCGAGTTGCTTGTAAACTACTGACAACTTGACTAATATATATATATATAAAGTCTCATTGTACACTTTCATTATGGTTTGCAGTTACACAGTAAAACTCAGTAAAATACTCTAGCTCGAGCTTACTTAGAAAATTTGTTTGATAAATGAGCCAAATTTGAACCAGGTGAAACTTGTCTCGTTTAGGCTTATGAGCCGGTCTGTTTACCTATTAATTATATGATTGAAAGTGTTTGTTTAAAACTTCTCATGAAAGAACCTTAAGGAAATTATCATTTTATAAATTTCATATACTGGTTGCTTTAGTCCCTGCAAGTTACTAAATATGTCACACACCATGAGGTTTAAAACAAAATATGGTCAAGTACATTGAATTTTTGTCTTCTTTTTATTCATTTACAAATTACTTCAATTGGTAAAACTCTTAACTTGTCTTTTTTTATTAATTTTAATAAAGGGGTTGGACTTGAGTGTGCAAAATTGAATTTTTTTTGTCACTTTTTTTTTATGAAATTTATAAATGGTTTCATTTATAACTTATTTCAATTGATAAAACTCTTAGCTTGCATTTTTTAAATTCATTTTAATGGAGGGATTGAACTTGAGCGTGCCAAACCACAGCTTGGCTTTGCTCATTTGTCACCTATTCAGAATACAGCTCTGGCACATTGGTTTATCGACAGTGCCTTATGACAGATGTACTTTTATTTGCTTTGATTTTGTATGCTTCAAATTGTTTATTGAGTTACTATATGAAAATATCTAGTTTATTTTAATCTCTGCACCTAATGAGATTGGATAATCAATCTGGTTATGTTGTGTGATAACCTTTACTTAAAAATCTTTGCATCTATTTTTCTGACTTCCTTTCTTCTGTAGTCTATGTTATTTCTCACTTTCAATATCACCAACTGTGAAATATAGGAGCCAGTAATTAATACATATGCCAACTTTAGAGATGAAGTGCTTCCTCGCATCAAAAGGCTTGGCTACAATGCTGTACAGATCATGGCTATCCAGGAGCACTCATATTATGCTAGTTTTGGGTATAGTCTTTGGCATGAGCTCCATCTTCATTATTCCTCTTTTTTATTTATTTTAATTTTTATCCACGGTTTACATGAGTAGGTAGAAGTGCTTGCTTCCCTATCACCTCATAAATTGCAAGTTCCCTTTGGTAAAATGCAGGTACCACGTCACAAACTTTTTCGCACCTAGCAGCCGGTTTGGAACTCCTGATGAGCTGAAGTCACTGATAGATAGAGCTCACGAGTTAGGTCTGCTTGTTCTCATGGATATTGTTCATAGGTAATTTTTGCTATAAACGTCAGAGAAAGCTGTGACATTTTAAGTCTTGACAATATTTGAGAATTAATTGGTCGTTTGTTAGTTGTTTGGGGGTGGGTTTAATTAATGGTCCATACGTGTCTTTCTACTACTATTTTTTTTTTCAAGTTTTGATCTGCAACCTCTGAGTCAATTACATTTGATTAACTGTCAAAATGTTCAATTTTGTATTAACTAAACCCTTGTTTTTAAAGTTGCTAAAAAACTTGAACTCGAGGTTTTCCAAGCTATCTTGTGTTTGTTGACCAAGTATTCATTTTATTCACATATAACTACATCTGAGGTTACAGCTAGAAGTGCGTTAGTTGCAAGATGATTTCCTCCTCATCTAAGGTTATAGACAGAAGCTTCTCTCTGAGGCAATGCAATTTTATGTGGTAGCAAATGTCTTCTTGTGCATATTGTTTGCTGAAACTTTTTTGGCATCTTGTGATCATTTTGATGATAGAAAATGTTCTCTTATTTTCTGTTACCTCAGATCCTATTGGGATTTTTTACCATAAATCTTAGTAGAATTTTACTGCCTCTCATTATTTCAGTCCATTTATTAATATTTTGGCTTGTTTTTCAACAACACACGTCAAACTAATCCAGCCATGCATCAAATAATACGTTGGATGGGCTGAACATGTTTGATGGTACTGATGGTCACTACTTTCACTCTGGATCTCGGGGTTATCATTGGATGTGGGACTCTCGAGTTTTCAACTATGGAAGCTGGGAAGTATGTGATTGTTTGAAGCTTGAGAAATAGTTTTTTGTACTGAGTTTTACCGTGTTTCTTCTTTCACTTTGTCCTGTCATTGATCAGGACCAATGCTTGCTGATTGATTCAGGTACTAAGGTTTCTTCTTTCGAATGCAAGATGGTGGTTGGATGAGTTCAAGTTTGATGGGTTCAGATTTGATGGTGTAACTTCAATGATGTACACTCACCATGGATTGCAGGTATCATTTATGTTGCTTGGAAATTTTTTTGTCTTAGCAAAGAACAATCTTTTTTATTTGTTTAGAAGTTGATTGGCTTTGATAGTGAGCATGCCTAATTTGTAGGATAGAATGACAGACTTATACTGAGTATGAGTTTGAATTAGTTTGAATTAACTTGATTCTTAGTTTGACTTAGTTTGAATTTTGTTTTAACTTGATTCTTAGTTTGAATTAACAAAACCTTATACTGAGTACTATTGGTGAGTTTAATGAGGTTCTTATGGCATTTAGCTATTGATAATGCAACTCAATGATTTGGTGTTTCTTTTAACATTTTCTTTGATGGTACCCTTCCCTCACAAAAATTCTTGTGTGTTTGCTGTAGGTAGCTTTTACTGGCAATTACAATGAGTACTTTGGATTTGCAACTGATGTAGATGCTGTGGTCTATTTGATGCTTGTGAATGATATGATTCATGGTCTCTTCCCTGAGGCGGTCAGCATTGGTGAAGATGTAAGTTAATCCCATGTCTGGAGAAATCATCTGACTATGCTTGATCTGATAAAATTCTCAAGCACTACAAACTGCTGTTTGTAATGAGAATTGCTCTCTTTATAGGTTAGTGGAATGCCAACATTTTGCATTCCAGTTGAAGATGGCGGTGTTGGATTTGATTACCGGCTTCACATGGCAATTGCTGATAAATGGATTGAGATTCTCCAGTACGTTGCCATCAAAATCCTTTAGAACTTCCTTCTAACTAATGATTCTCCAGCATCATTGATGTTTGGTTTAAGGTGTAAGACTAAATCTAATCTACTTTTTTGCTTTGTATTGATACTGGGTATAGGAAGAGGGACGAGGATTGTAGAATGGGTGACATTGTACACACACTCACCAACAGAAGGTGGTTGGAAAAGTGTGTTGCTTACGCTGAAAGTCATGACCAAGCTCTTGTTGGTGACAAAACTATTGCATTTTGGTTGATGGACAAGGTCATAGAAATTTCTTGCTCATTGATATTGTGCACCTCTCCACCTAAAATGTTTATATACTTTATTGTTCAAGGATAGGATTGAATACACATCACATATCTTCTGCCACTGCTTGCTATGGTATTTGTTTCGTATCCATATATTGAGAACTTAAATTCTGTTCTTTATTATTCTTAACAGGCTGATCTTCTTGAGATCATCTTGAATTGATAGAAATATAATTTCTTCATCATAATAAAACAGGAGGAATTCTTTATCTGTATGATTGCTTAGATAGACTGAACTTGGAAATTAGTACCCATATTCTATTGCCTGCTATAATTATGTGACAAGCTTAAAACATTTTGCTTAGTGTTGGATTTTTTAACAGAAATATGTTATAGTTTACACAAGTGTTAGAAACTCAATTATGCGGTGTAGAAGATGGGAGAATTGTACTTTAGACTTTTAGAAATAATAATTATTTTGCAGATCTAAGATAAAGGTAAAAACTCAATTGAATCTTTGTGAATATATTTTAGATAATTGATGGTACAACAGGCTAGCATACCGTGAAAAGAATGCATAGTGAGAAGAGTTGCTTCATCATGAAAATGGTGTTATATCTGTTTCTGCATGATACAAAGTGAGAAAATTTGTAATGCCAAACTGATGCATATTTCGCAAGGAAGCTTTAAAATGTCTAGTGCTCTAGACTATTCAATTATTATCTTTATTTGCATTTTGAAAGGAGATTGTGGAAGTTGAGATGCAAGGAAGGTTTTTACTGGAGGAAGACTGAAAACTAGGGTATAATGTCAGAGAAGTTCATAACCTTGTAACCTACATATTTCATGTTTTGTCATGTTTTATGCTGTTTAGTTTTTCTGTACCACTGGTGCGTTGTTTTATTTACGAAAAGTTCTTTTACTTGCGATTCACGAACATATATTGGAAAATGAGAAACGCACACCCATTGTTGTTTAAACTAAAATTTGGTTTGCTTTCCTTTCATCCATTTGTCTTTTCCTTCCTTTTCCAATGTGTGAATTGTAAATCAAATTTGGGAGGACATGGGGAAATGAATCCCAAGTGAAATCCTGCATTTACATTGTAATCAAGGTGAAAACATTTAGTTGGTTTACTGACTGCTTTTTTTTTCATCATTGATATGTTTGGGGTCAAACAACACTCTGAAAGAGCTTCTTTAAAAAAATGTGCACTCAAGCACAAGTCAGGTGAACTTTATGGTTTATATCTTCTTCCATCTTATGTTAAGTTTCTTTTCACAGGATATGTATGACTTCATGGCTCTGGACCGACCATCTACCCCTCTCATAGATCGTGGAATAGCTTTGCATAAAATGATCAGACTTATTACCATGGGATTAGGTGGAGAAGGATACTTGAATTTTATGGGAAATGAATTTGGACATCCTGGTAAGATTCCTTAACTCAGTTAATCTGGTTATTATTATTCTTGGTTTCTTTCTTTGGATTATCATTATTGAATGAACCAACATTCCATCTGTGGATCAACTTTGTGGTTTTCTGATTCTTTATTTTCCCTTTATTAGAGTGGATTGATTTTCCAAGAGGTGATCAACATCTTCCCAGTGGCAAAGTAATTCCAGGAAACAATTTCAGTTATGATAAATGTTGCCGTAGATTTGACTTGGTAAATTTCTGCCTGATTTTGTTACTCATTTTTGTTATTGTCAATTTCTTGATGATTTCATTGTGGGTCAGCTGGTATTGGCTTTAACAACTTGTAGACATGATAGAGCAATTTCTGTTGTATGACATCATGGGGAAATTTTCTAATAATTGGGTCTGAAATCTCTATAGACCCTTGATTTTTGAAGAGTAATTTAATACTAGAGGTGTGCACTTGTGCTGAAGAAATGAACAGCCAAACAGGAGCATAAACAAATCAAACCAATTTACTTGCTCATGATATGGCTTTACAATGCAATAAGTGGAGGACAGGCCTAAATTTCCAGGCTTAATTATTTGAGGCACAGATTTTATAATCATGATTAGGATTTTTTTTATTTGCTAATAGGAAGTAGATGTGGATTAAGTGGATCTAGGGATTGCGTAATCATGTGATCCTGTAATCTGTGATTACGTACAGATTGAGTAAACAAAGAAGTTTCATACATGTCATAAGCATATAGCCCATTTTTGGATTATAAATAACTAGACATGCGACCAGTGGCGGAACTCTGGAAACCCATAGTACACATTATATATTACTAAGAAATTCCAACAAATACTATTGTTCGCTTCCCCTAATTTCTTTAAAAAAAAAAAAATCATACAGACATTAAATTTAATGTGTGCTCAATAGGCAAGTCAATGTCGATCTCATGATAAAAAAAATCTTATTACAATGGAGCAACATTATTAAATTGGTATATTAGCTGTAATAGACTCACGATTCTATTATATGAATAATTGATTTAAATATGTAATAGAGATGTTTATTCTTAGCATGTGCTTAGATCATATGGATGGCTACAAGATATTTAATATTGAAAATTTTTTTTGCTTGCAAATAAATTTTTTGTTCCCTAAGAATTTCTCTGAACCAAATAAGTTACATTTAAAAGTTCAACTAAAGCTTTTCAAATTTAATGTTGATCAAAATTTAGATTTGCAAAAGCAATCCGGATTTTCTGTCATATTTGATGTATCATCTCCTATTTCATGTATTTTTTTGTGCTCCATATCATTAATGAAAAGATATTGGCTGCTAAAATATTTTGAAAAAAAGGTGATGCTGCGCATGAAGAGGTGTATGAAACAGGAAATGAGATATCAAATGAAACAAAAAATCCAAATTATTGCGAAAGACATCAACAATTTCATATTTGTAATCTTGGTGAAGATAAAAAGATCAAATATTTATCATCTTGTTGATCAATTAATTTGACTGTGCTAACTTTTCTATTCCCTATATATAAAAAAAAAATACCCATGTCTATTGAAACAATAAAACATATAATTTCTATTATATATGAAGATTGCAAAACAAAATTAATTTGACTTATATTATTGTGCTAACTTTTCTATTCCCTAAAAAAAAAAAAATTTACCCATGTCTACTTTAACAATAAAACAAGTATTTTCTATTATATATGGAGATTGCAAAACAAAATGACACCATAAGAGAGAAGATGATTTTCTTATCAACTCATTAATTATTTATGTATATTGGGAAACACGTAGCTAAAGAACTTAATGTCGATTTTATTATTAATATATTTGATAAAAAGAAAAATGAAAGACAATCTAGCTAGAATGCCTAATGTTAGTAGTTCAATATATGGCTATCTTTTTATTTTGGTATTATATTTTTTTTTTTAAATGCATGGATAAATTTGATTTTTTTTTTATTGGTAATTATAAATATTTATCTTTAATATATAAAATATATTTTATTACTAGTCAAAACATGACTTTTTATGAGTTTTTTTGTTTATTATTTTATGAAAGCTATTTTTGTACCACCCCCCAAACCACCACCACCACAACACAAAGTTGAGGGGCGAGATCTGCCACTGCAAGTGACTTAGTAAGCGGTGATTACTCGCTCAGAATTGCATATGATTCTGTTTTTTTTGCTTATGTTGCCAGCTTTTCCTTTTAACTTGGAACATGATCTGGATTCTTGAAACTAGCCAAGTTTCTTGAATGATTTTGTTCCTTGCATTCTGAAGTTAGATCAATAGGTTATCATTGAGCATCCCTCTCTCTCTCTCCCTCTTTCTCTCTCTCTCTCACAGTTATTAATTTTGCTTCGTTGTTTTACAGTGAAAAGAAGTCCAAGAGCTCATAATTCTTCTATATCAATTTGCTCTTGTATACTGGCATTGTTAATTTTTTTAATGATCTTGCAGCTACACACTACTTTTTGGTTAGAACTATCTATACACTACAGCATTTTGACACCTAGCCAGCAGCCTCAGTAAAGCATTACGGGCGTAACTCATTGATAAGGATATATGCTTACTTAAGCATGTACATATCTAAATGTTTCAGTTCCAAGTGTCATAAGCATGCAGCCCACTTTTGCATTCAATTATTTGCTGAAGAATGCAATTGTTGCTAATGGATGCTAACCAACATAACCTTGCAACAATAAAGCTGTGATAGTATAAGATGGCCAGATCCATATCCATTTTAATGTTTCTACCAAGGCATAGGGACAATTTGCCAACAAGATGATTTAAGAACAGGAAAAAGACTAATTTTTTTATGTTAAAATTACAGAAAGAACTGTCCTGCTCAAAATTAGTAAGCCTGTGGTGTCCAATGCAAGTAATCATCTTTGTGAAAAATATTAGTAACCTTCTTTTTTTCCTTTTTAAGACTATTTAACATTGTCAATAATTACTTTTTGTGCCCTGTGAAAGTAGTTGTTCCAGGATAGGTTCTTGATAAATATGGATGCATCTGATTAATGTTTGTTGTGCATGCCCAGGGCGATGCAGATTATCTAAGATATCATGGAATGCAAGAATTTGATCAGGCAATGCAGCATGTTGAAGAAGCCTATGGTGTAAGTTCCAATCATACTATTCATTTAGCGTCATTTTGATTGTTGTCTTGCATTCACAGGTTATCCACTTGTATGTAGTTAATTTGCATATACTGCTAAAAGAAACTATGAATTGCTAGTAGTGCGATTCTTCTAAGTGCTAATCTTGGTAGAGCTAGACTTTATCTCTCTTCTAGTTCTATAGCAGAATACCATATGCATTATTAACAGCCCAATATTTTAGAAGGCCATCGTGATTTATTATCAAATGGTTTTAAATTTCCACGTGAGTTTGCAAAGAAACAGAATTTTTCAGCAACAATAAGAGATGACATTAAGCCATGTCAAATGAAACCCACAGTATCATAGATAATGGTAATGTATCAGCAAATCATTGCCAAATAATGGCCAATTCTTTCTTCTTTTTTTCCTTTTTCTGTCCTTTCATGAAAATTTCAACTATTTATCAGTAGTGTTATGCACTATTGACTATTATTTACCATTGTTATTGCTGATTTTTTTTTTTTTTTTGAAAAAAAAAAAGTAATTTACTAGATAGTTCTGTTTCTATGCATGGTAAATCTCCCCCATTTATATATTTTTTTAACCTTGACATCTTATTAGTGCATGACTGTAACCACCATCCCCTGATATTTTGAAGCATTTATTATTTTACATACCATAGAGAACTTCAAAATTATGGTTTTATAACAGTACAAACAAAACAGACAACGAATTTAAGATTACTGAAGTATTGCAGAATAACAGCATCAGTGGAATGTAATAGATGACATTCAAGATAATGGTCAGATAACTTTTCTGTGGTCCCATATGATCTGTCAGTGAGAAGCTTGAATATCGTATTTTGTTACATTTATTGTGGACCTTGGAAGAAAGTCACCAAATTGAACAGTTCATTCATTGTGCTGACATGAAAGCTATACTCTAGGTGGATAGTTCAGTTTTTGAAATAAAAGAGAAATTATAGTCTGTTAACCTTCCTTTCATAAATCTAAAGGTAAAATATCAAATTTTGAAGTGTATGCTACACATTGCTTTTGTTCTTGTCCATGTTTCTTCTGGAAAATTGAAAATGGAATGAATATAATTTAAAGGTAACTGTTGATGCAGTTCATGACTTCGGAGCACCAATATATATCACGAAAGGATGAAGGAGATCGGATCATTGTCTTTGAGAGAGGGAATCTCGTTTTTGTCTTCAATTTTCATTGGACTAACAGTTATTCAGACTACCGAGTTGGCTGCTCAAAGGCAGGAAAGTATAAGGTATAGTCTCTTTATCCCCCTTTCAGGCTTCAAAAGCAAAATAATAAAGGATATAGTGGCCATATACCAACAATCATCACTTGTCTTTAACTGTGGGCCTCACCATATGTCACACATATGTTTTATCGTGAGTGATCTCTGCTCATTACTTATCTTGTTTATGCAAAGCTTTTCTTTTAATTCATAGGGTCCTGTTTATATATATATTAAGAACACAGTAGAACTTCAAAGCATATTCTGTATGCCTAAGTCTCAGTTTTTTAAATTTCATGCCTAAATAACGTTTTGTCCCCTCTTCCAGATTGTCTTGGATTCTGACGATCGCTTGTTTGGAGGCTTCAGCAGGCTTAATCATAATGCTGAATACTTCAGTTTTGTAAGAAAATTCAACTGAGATTGTTAACTGAATTTTACTTTCCTACTATCTCCTCTGTGAACACAATGGCTTTAAACTTGTATTATTTACTTGTGCAGGAAGGGTGGTATGATAACCGGCCTCAATCCTTCATGGTGTATGCCCCAAGTAGAACCGCAGTGGTCTATGCTTTAGGGGAGGATGAAGAGGAACCCACCGTAGCTGAACCCACTTTCATTGATGGCTAATCTACTACAGTTTCTTCTGAAGCAGGAATGGCATTATTGATCTTGCTCTGCATCTGCATTAAACGAAATATATTTGAGCCTATAATTGATGTCTCAACCCTTGCAGATTTGCATTGTCACACAGCATTTTGCCAGCCAAGACAACATAAACAAATCCAAGGCGAAGGAACGCGATGCATGCCAAATTGTAAAACCATTCGGATCATAGGAAGTAGAAACCTTTAAACATTATAGCAAGTTTCCTATGGCGTTCTGTAAATGTTTTATTTAGCATTTGACAAGCTAAATTATGATGACCAGTGTCCCCAACCGGGAAGAAAATTTTGTGTACAGGCACTAGGAATTAGTGGTATATGTGCGATGAAAAAAGATGGTGCTTTTAACAAGTAAGCTGTTATAATCTCGACTAAAGATTGTTTTGATCGGTTAGCGGCGTTATGCAAGTTATATTCTTAAATAATAGCACTTTCAAACCAAAACAATCAAGAACTCCCATGTCATCATCCAAATAAATCTTACAGGGTGGAATTATAATTGGGATGTTATATAGCAACAAACAAGAAGCACGAAAGCATGATAACAGCCCATTATTAATGTATATACAACACAAGTAGAATCAAGAGCTGACATAACTAGTTTCCGGCATAGAACCACGCGGTAACTGGTGTAGAACACTGGTCGGAGATGAATTGGTGGTGGAAGATCTCAGTACTTCAGCAAGAGGTCCCCCCATTGAAGATACTTGGGCTGTGCCCCAGCCACCGGTCCAATTCACTTGTGTCTGCTCCCTTCCATTGCGGCCTCTAGGGCCTGCCGTTTCCTCTACATTTCCTGTGGACAATTTCAACGAAACATCTGAAGATGAGTTTCCAGGCATTGAAATTGAGAGACAAGTTGCGGAGTTCCTTGGGCTAACATTCCTTCCTGCATTGTCTGGTTCTTGCAGAGAGCGCGGCCAATCATCAAAAAAATGCCTCAGAATGTGACCATCACTTCTGTTTGCAGCCTCAGTTTGGGGTCCAAGGAGGCCCTTGATTTCAGGTTTGGAATCCGAGGAACTGCAAAGGAACAACAGAACATGGGGCAACACGAGCAAAAAGATCAAGCAAAGAACAAAACAAAGAAAAGTTTGCAAAAGCAAGAATAAAAAATAAAAAATAAATTAAATAAAAATGCATAAGCAAAGTAAAACAGTATCTTCAAAAGTTATGGTTAGGGTTACTTTGTACAGAATCTAAAGGTCTTCCCCCAGATATGAGATATATTATATGGTCCTACTAAAGGACATGTATATATTTCACCCTATGTAAGAAATATTCCATCAAATTATCAAACCCAAAAATCCAAATTCTAACACTACATTAGCCCTGTTTATAATAAAAACTTAAAGATAAGATTTAAACAGCTCACAGAACTTAATTAACCAAAATTTAAAAATATATACATTTATATATATTAATCTAGAATCAAGATTACCTATTATTGAGATGGAGGAGATCAGTGGAAGGCGATTGCCCAGAAAAATAAAAATTAGTCCCATTAGTCACCGCAGCTAGGGATGGTGCAACAATGGGTATGGTGCTGTTAAAAGCAGCACTTGCTGCACCACCCATATCACTACTGCCACGACCACCAATACCAATAGTAGTAGTATTGGTAGATGTAGAGGGGGTAGGTGTGGGGATTTCCACAGGCTTTCTTGAACGGTTGCGGCCACGATGTACGTGGCGCTCGCAATACTTCTGGCCGGCCACCACGTCCCTCGAACACCTCCATTTCTTGCCATCTGTTCTTCGGCACCGGCCTGGCTCTGGATCCATGGCTGCTCTTCCCCAATACCCTGTTTGTAACACTGACAAAGCATATTTATACCCAAAACAAAAGGACCATATTTAGATCCAATAATTGAGTCAAGACTCTCAAGAACATTATTATACAGTTCAAGAATTAAAGAAACAATTGGTGCAGTAAAAAAAAGAGAAGATCAAGAAAATACATTTCAAGACTCGAGCCCATTAATATATAGTTCAAGAATCAAAGAAACAGCAAGATTTTGTTAGTACAGAAAGGGAGAAAATCAACGAAAACACATTTTCACCAGGTTATGTTTACTAAGAAAAGCAAGAAATGGCCATTGAACGAATATCCAAGGAAAATAATAATAATAATAATAATAATAATAATAATAATTATTATTATTATTATTATTATTATTATTATAAGCATTGGGAAAATCAAGAATAACATAACATATTAACGTGTAATAATAACAAAAAGAGTGAAGCAAGCGAAACTTATAAGCTAGCTTATAATAAGAGTAATGTTGAAGTGGGCATTGGGAAAATCAAGAATAACATAACATATTAACATGTAATAATAATAAAAAGAGTAAAGCAAGTGAAACTTACAAGCTGGCTGATAATAAGAGTAATGTTGAAGTGAGTGGTGGAGGAAATAAGAAGGAGAATGAAGAAGGCTTTTCTTGATTGGCTGAAGAAGTTCAGGAGGAACATTAGCACCAGCTAACATGTATCTGTAGATCAAAGCTTGGAGCTCTAGCTCTTGCCACTGAGCCAAGCTAAAGACACTCCCTCCCATCCCTTTAAAAAAAATTAAAAAAAAAAACAAAGTTATGAATTAAGAAATGAAAAAAGAGAGCAAGAAAGTTTCTATGGAAGGAAACTATACTTTGTTAGATAAGAAAGCAAAGGGTAAAAGAAAAGGGAAAGAAATAAAGAAAGAACAAGGAGGCTTACTGGGAAATCTGGTAGTGGCAGCTGAGGTTGAATCTGGAAGAACTGACAGGTTACTGAGTTTACTGTTGGATTCAGGTACAAACAAAGGAAGAGGAGCAGTAGAAGCAGATGGGTTTTGTTGTTGTGGTGGTGGTTGTGGTTGGTGATCGATATCTAGGAGGAGTTTTGGCATCTTGACAGAAGGTTGTTGTTGTTGTTCTTGTTCTGACTCATGCTGGTTTCTCCATTGTTTCAGAGGGAAGTCCATTGAAAGAGAGATGCTTGTTTTAAGTTTGGTTTGCTTTTTAGGGGGGGTTTGGTTGATTTAATTAAAGGGTGTTGTTTTGATGTTGGATAAATGAAGAGAAAGTTGGCAAAAGCTTTTTTGCAGACTTCTGTAGGTTCTTTTACATCTTTGGCAGATACTACCACACAATGAATGAGAGAGAGATAGAGAGAGTGAAAGAGAGTTCTGACAAACAAAGCCTGCAAAGTTTGTTTATGGCCAGTGGAGAAGCCTTGGGAGCACTTGAGAAAAAGACAGTCAGACAAGACAGTTGAGAGAAAAAGAGACTCTCTTAAAATTATAATATAAATAAAATAAAATTATTTTAAAAATGAAAGAAAGAAAGAGAGAAAAAAACAAAGAAAGAAGGCCAAATCTTTGGTGCACCAGGTACACGAGTGTACTGGTGAATCTGGACCTTTGGATGGCCAATATTTAATATTGGCCTTTCATTTTGTAAAATGAAATTATTTGACATTTAATATTATTATTATTTGTTATACTTGACCATGGTTATAATAATGGGACCCATAAGTAATTAAAAGAACAATTTATATATCATTTACCTAAAATTAAAATTTATTTTTTTTGGAAAATAAATGAAGTTAAAATTATAGTTTATTTATTTGATGTATAAAAATTAAAATAACAACTAAAATATAGATATTAAAATTTCAGATTATAATTTGAGAATAAAAAGATAAATAAAAAAATGACTATCTAAAATTAAAGAAAGAGGAAAAAAATTATATAAATTTAACTATCGTTTAAATTAATTATTTTGATTTGGCGATTGAAATTTAATTAAATTTAAATTTAATTATTGAAATGAATATCTGAAATGTATAATTAAATAGATAAAAATTAAAGATGGTATTTAAACATAATTTGAGTATATTTCTTTTTAAAATTAAAAAAAAAAAAAAAAAAAAAAAAAAAAAAAAAAAGCATATTTCAGTCAAATAATAAATATAATGTTATATGGGACTCACACAATTTTTTACTATGGTTAAACACTTGACTAAATTGATTACACTCTTTTCTTCAAATCAATGGTTGAGATTTATATTTTTGATCTTACGATTGACATTGCCTGTTACAGTCATGTAGTAGGTATACCACATCATGACCCAAGAAAGAAATAGCCTGCAGTCTTTGTTTTCTCTCTCTATTGTGGTATTCCCAAAGCACAGTAGAGAGAGAAAGAAAAGAGAGCTTAAATCCCTTTTTATTGTTATAACCTAACAATAAATTTTTTTATTAATTTGCCATACAAAGGCAAAACAGTTCCTTCTCAGCCGAGCTCAGAGCCTCAGAAGGATTACAGTTCCAATCTCAGCCAAAGTTCAGTACTTTTACACACTTCTTTCTTCTCTTTACAGTCATAGTTCACAATTCCTATTTCCTACTAATAAAATGTTGGCTCTTTGGTCAACCTTTTATTAGTCAAACTTGTGTGTCTTTTTTCTTTGCACTCCTCAATTAATTTAATTTTTCTTTTTCTTTTTCTCTTTCTTATCCCTTTCCTTGCCATAGTGCTGCCATAGTGCTCGAAGTGTTAGGACTTGTTTGGCCTTATTTAGACTCGCTTTTTATGACACAACCAAACCCTCTTATCCTACTATTTGTTTTTATATTATTATTATTATGTTTTGAAATATTAGGAAAATATGTTTTTTTAATAAGTTTTGAATTTGAAATATTTTATAAATAGAAAAAAAAAAAAAAAGAGTTTTACCAATTATAAATTTTATTCTAGCTCAAGTCATCATGATAAAACCATAGACAAATCAAGTCTAATTATAAAATTAATCTTTTAATTAAATTATTTAACTAGATGATGTGTACAGGGATGGAGCTCTCATAGGGATCAATTAGTCATGATTATCCTGGAGAAAAAAAATTATTAATATATAAAAAAATTTATTTAATCTATTTAAGTATTAATTTTTTACATAAAATAAATTTTTGATCCATCTAAAATTAATTAAAAATATCATTAACATATAAAAAAAAATTCATTTGATCTATTTAAATTTAACTTTTTAAATAAGACTAATTTTCAGTCCATTCAATATTTATTTTCTGATTTAATTCTTAAATATATATGATTTTTTTTTCTCTATGATTTGATATTAAAATATATAAACATATGATTTGTTTGTATATCTCACCAATCCATTAATACATTATAATCAATGAACCTATTGTCTTGTATTTAATATTCAGTTAAGACATTAGCATATTCAAATTTCTAATATTTTATATTCATTTATTAGTAAAATAGTATCATAAATCATTTTTTACTATTTTCATTCCAATCAAAACAAAATCATTCACATCAAAATTTAACAAACTATATTTATTTTCACTTATATTTTTTTTTCTTTGTGCTACACAACATTTAATTAGGCCAAAAACATAGGTTTGGAACTGCTAGGCCAAAAGCATTTTAGCTCTTCTTGACCACATTTTTAACAGCCTAAACCTGCGTATCTATGTCAAACAAAATTAATTGCATCTAAAATTTAGGATAAAATGCTAAAATATTTATAAATTTGGAAAACCCAAATGTGTTATTATTATTATAAATCTGTGAATTTAATAATTAAGTCCATGCTTTATAGTAGAGAAAATATGGATTGTTAAATATTGGGTCCAAAGTTATAAGATATAATGGGCCTCCTTCCAAGTCCAGTTATGGTCATCTAATTAGGCCCGGCCCATGAATAGCACAATTGGCTTCATAATCTTAGCTAAAATTTAGCCGAGCCGAGCTGAGTCGAGTCAAGGAACTAATACGGACTACGGAGAATATGGCCCATAGAGTGGGTCCCGCGGCTCTGTTCAATGGAACAATTTATGACCCATGTAGTTACGCATATACCCCTAAATTGCTCTCCGATTTACACAAGAATGCTTTTTATGTCCCCATCCAATAATTTATACATGCCGAGATATTCTCAACCTAATTTTCTTTTTCAGATTATTTTGTGAATATTTTTTGTTATTTTAAAAGTTTGGCTATATCGTACTTTGCCCATTTATCAAAACCACTATATTTTTTCACTTAAATAATTTAATTTACTCATCAATTGAAACAATTTTAAAGGTGTAATCTTGTTAACAACTACCCAAAAATGGAGCAATTGGACCCGAGGAGAGGAAAGCTGGACCAATATCCAAGAGAGCTAAGCATCTTCATATTGGTAAAACGCACCGGATTAATCACCTTAACTTGGATTTGATCACCTTGCCCCTGATTGCCTACGGTGCCACGTCTGGAACAGTTGAGATATTTGCTCCATTTTTTAGATCACCATAAGTGGACTACACAGATTATCCGACAAAAACCTGACAGCATTTACTTCCAGTTGACAGTTAATCGCCTGCACATTCATCTTTGATTAATGCCTCAAATCTATACATCATATTCCTACAAGCAATTTGAAGGTAGTTTCCACCTACATACAGTGTTTTCAAATTACTTTATTTATAATTAATCTCTAATTTAAATTAATTGACAGTAATTTGTACCTATATATTAATTATGCTGAGGTTAATTCTTGTAGTTCATGCTAAATCATAATTATTAATTTTCAGTATTTTTTTTTAAATTATAACAAGGAACTCATTTTAAACAATCAAAAATTAAGTTCTTAATCTGATTATAAATTCAAAAATTATATCAATAATGAAAATGTTAAATAATGTTATCAATTAAGTTAATATTAAAATTAAACAGTAATCGAATATTAAAATTTAAATTTTCAAATTTCATACATTATAAATAAATATTTAATTATTAAATTATGTTTTGAATAGGCATATCATGATATTAGAATATGAAAAATTAATTTAAAACTAGTATTTATTTCTTTTAAAAATTTATAATAAATGTTAGTATAAGAGTGTCATCATATGAAATATTATGTGATGCTATACATGACATGTGTATGTATAATTGTATGGACCGTTAAGATAGATAAAAATTAAATTGAAGCAATAATAATATATGGAAATTACATTAGAGTATAATATTCTAATTTTTTTGTAAGGTAAAAAAAAATCATAAATTGGTAGATTAGAGTGAAAGTGAAGGGTAAAGAAGTAAAGGAGGGATGAAGTGAGAAAAGCAATCAAAAGCGTCCAGGAAAATTTCTCTCTGACAGTGTCGGAAAAGCAATGGCTGACATGACAGACTCAGAGTGACCAACAACTGGTGGGTGGGTGCATTTCTTTCCTCTGACTCGTCAGATTGTTTTATTATTTATTATTTTCAAAATGAAAAATAGATTGTTGATAAAAAAAAAAAAATTATAGAAGTTGTATTCAAACTCAACCAACATGATGGCAGGTATAGCTGAGTCCAAATATGTGCAGACGCGTAAACTTGAAAAAGAGAGGATATTTTTCATATTTAGAAACAGATATAAAAAATTTAAAATAAATATTATTATCATAAAATAAATTTATTTAAAAAATATTAAAATAATAAAGACATTATATATATACTCTAATTAAAAATTATTATAAATTATTATAATATTATTAAAAAATAGAATAATTTGAAAGAAAATATATACATTTTGAAAAGAAAAAAAAGAAAGTTAAAAAATTAGATTAGGTAGTGTTTTATTGGGAATTAAAGAGTTAATTTTTTAAAATTTAAAAGATTATTTAAGTAATTTTATCAAAATTTTGAAATTAAATTATAATTTAATCTAAAATATTTAAAAATTCAAGAGGATATGTATCCTTAACTTAATATAAATCTATTTTTTTAGTTTATATTGATTTAAAATTTTATTCTTAATTTAAATTTAACTCGATTTAATCAATCAATTTATTATTTTGTTTAAATTCAAACTAAATAATAAAATATATTAAATATTAATTTTTATTAATTGAATGAATTGATTTTTTATGTAAATATATTTTCAAATCCAAATCATACATATATATGAAATAAAAATTTTAATTTTGAGTGAATCGAAAATTTATGGGTATAAAAAATTAATTTAAATGGATTAAATAAATAATTATTCTATAAATTAATAAATTTTTTACACAAGTTTCACTTAAGAGAAAAAATATTATCCAAATATAAATTTATTTTAAATTCTTAAAAAACCCACTAAATAAAACAATTCCCCAAACCTATAAACATGTCTAAATACTCAAATTTATTATTATTATTATTATTATTATTTCAAGGAAACTATAAATTAATGGCGATTTGTACATACATTTGTAAGTGGGTTTAATAATACACCTTGAAAAATTGTTAGCAAAGGCTATGAATCCAACAAATTGATGAATAAATAAAAGACACGATAATACAACCATTTTTATATACAGAGAGAAACTGTTTATTAGGTTATGGGCTCTGCAACTTTCGGTAAATGTACCAATGCTTCATACCAAATGGCACTTAACTGTCTAACTCCTGCCCTTCTTTTCTTTCTTCATATATATATATATATATATATATATATATATATATATATATATATATTTCACAGAAAAATATTTACTTATTATTTTGAATAAAATAATATTTTAATATCATATTCAAAATTGAGCCAGAGTACAGAAATATAAATTCATTTGGTCAAATAGATATGTAGCGATAATAATTATAGATGGCAAGATGAACTAAAATATGGAAATTTAATTCGACTCGCCTAATACCAACTTAATTCATATTTAATTTAATTTTAATAATTAATAATTTAAAATTTGAATTATTTTAATATGTATCTGAAAATTAATCAATGTGATAAAAATTAAACTTATGAATGAATCAATTTAAAAAGACGTCAAATCCACTTATTGATTCACTAAGTGACCAAAAAATTAATAATAACACAATCCGAGAATAATTTGACCTAATATTAGATCAACTCGAAATGACTCAAATTCAGATGCAATTCGACCGAAATAGTGATTCAACTCGAAAGTCATTCGGATTCAAAATAACCGAAATATAAAATGATTTAAATTAAAAATGATTCGATCCGAAACAACCCGATATTTAAAAAATACTTAAAATTTACATATAATTATAGATGAGAACAAAATCTAAATTATAAAATTATTTATTTAATTTTCTCAAAAAATTTAATATGAATTCCTATATATATATATATATATATATATATATATATATATTCCCAAACTTTTCCTTATAATAACTTGTGTATATATATGATTGGGCAAAGTTAATTTCATATAATGTGGTAACACTTAAAATTTTGTTCTATTATTTTTTATTATAGAAAGAAATATGATTTTTTTTTTTTAATTATAGATAGAAATATGAATTAAAAACAATAGCTAATAATGTGTTGAATTTTTCATGAAAATATATTAAGCAATAGATATACAAACTATATACTAATTGATTTTATTTTAAGTTGTTTGATAAATATAACAATTGAAAATTGAAATCAGTATTTACATAAGTTAATAGACAGTAAATTGGTAGCCTAATTAATTCTCATAATTGATAATTAAATATTACATATGAAATTCATATTTTATATTTTATCATAATTGATAAAGGATCTAATAATTTACTGTAATAAATTCACCCGAAACCTGAAATAATAAACCTGATAATTGAGATGATTTAATTTAATAGTGACTCAAAACTCAATAGTAATTTGAGTAACTGACGACTTGATCTATTGATCAGAACTCAATTATGATCCGACATTTTGACAATCTAATTTATTAATAACCCTATTTGATGACGATCCAAATTTAATGATCCATAAATTAATCATACCCGTTGATTACCCGACAAAAAAAAACTTGAATCAATAATAATCTATTTTAATTAATGATTCGATCCAATTAATGATTCGATCTTACGATGATATTATTTAATGATAATTTGAATCCAAAATTATTATAACTTAAATTTAATTCCAACCCAAATGACCGATCGGAAACTTACCTAACATGCCCATTTGCCATCTATAATAATAACATATCCTCCAAGTTTACTTGAGTTTTAATTTTCAATTCTAAAATATTTATCAGTTTTACTTTACTTTTAACCTTCAAGTGAGAATACATTTATTTCAATTGGTGCAATAAATTTATGAAATTATTTTAAATATCATATTATATATAAAATAAAATCAATATGAAAACTATTTTATTTGTGAATAAATTTTTAAAATTTATTTATAAATAAATTCAAATATTTAGTGTTTATATATATAAAAAATAAGTCATTTTGAATTTATAATACTATTAATTAAATTTTCTTTCAAAATTTTTAATAAGAAATTAAAATTCATATATTTATCAACATATATTATTTATTTTTTAATATAAGATTATATATCGTCAAATATAATAATTGAATCACTTGTTAAGTAGTTTTATTATTAATTAATAATAATTTGTGATAAATATTTTTATCAAATTAAAAAATAAAATTGATAATAACTCACTTCTTAATTATTTGTTGATGATAATTTTTTCTAGAAAATATTAAATATTGATTTTGATAATTTATAAGTTTATTTTGACAATCTATAAGTTTATTTAGATATTTAGAAGCATATTAAATTAAAAATTATTTTTTAACAACTCATTATTTTTTCTTATAAATTCATTAAAATTAACTTAAAAATAATGTTCTTTACAATTAATTTTATTAATTAATAAAAAATAACCTATAAAACCATATATATTTTTTAGTTTATCAGTACGACCTTTATATTATTAGATATATATATATATATATATATATATATATATAGAAGGTGTAAATTATACATATCTCCAATTAAAAGGAGAAAAAAAGGAGGGAAAATAAATGAGAATTCGAGGGGTATATGCGTAAACACAAACCAATCACAATTCAGAACAGAAAAGACCACAGACACCACGTAAGCCCCACAATGCCAAGAAAACACATATTGGATCAACACAACAGCTATTTTATTGTACGGATCTATTATGGGGCCCACCAACATTATCCACGTCATTATATAATGTCTCTATTCAAAAGTTAATTAAGGGAACTTTCACATGCCTAAGAACTAAAGAAGCAATACGCCACTGACACAGATTTGTCACAAATTTTTTATTAATTTTTTTTTTTGTTTGGGTCAGAATTCAAAAACATATTGCAGAAAAGACAGCTGCTCACGTGGGTCCCATCAAACTCTTTTTTGGTTTTTTTAAACAATTATTTTAATAATATATAATATTTTTTCTGGCAAGATTAAGTAAGGCAGCACGCGAGGCTCTTGTTATGATCTCACGTGCCTCCACGTGACTTTTTTTCTCGAGGATCATCATCTTTTTCTACATGTGCTCCTACGTGGCATTTCTTAAATCCATTTCAAATATTTTTTTTTCATGGAAAATTATTATGTGTGATGCTCCAGATAATAACCAATCACAATTTTTTTTCTTGCTAAAAATATTATCGGATCAATTTATACATTGTTGGAGACTAAATTTACTATTCAAACGAGTTCAAAAGGCCTACTTTGACCTATCCATTTAACTTTTTTAAAATAACTTATATAACAAAAATCTGCACATTGTTTAGAAATAAAAATTATATTAAAAAATTTTCACTTATTTATTTTTTATATAAAATTAATTGAAGTAATTAATTAATCAAACTACTCATTAATTACTCTATTTTAACGATCAATTAAATTCAATTCATCAAAGCAAATGACAATAATGTATGCATTTATTTTCTTTATATTATATATATTTATTGCTAGCTAATTAAGGGATTACCTCTCTAAATACATATAATTAGAAATATGTATTGATTCATCATTATTTCCTTGAACAAAAATAATAAGCAAAGTGTGACTCAAAATTCTATAAGGAGTAGGACTACTTAAAAAAATTACATTTTTATGTTTTTTTGTGGAAAAAATATTTGTTTAATTGAATTTGGAATAAATATTGTTTTCTATACAGTGCATGATCTATATTATAATGGAATTGTAATAAATAAACAAGAATAAATGGAATTGTAATGCAATCTAATATCATGAATTAATTTTTATATATTATATTATTATTAAATAGCTATGAAAGGAAATAGTATATATTATGGTTATGGTTAGATATTAATGTTGTCTTTGCTTAAGTAAATTAAGAAATAGAAGATATTTGAAATCCTTGAGCCTAATGGGATAATGGAAAAGGCCCATATTTGCATTCATTGTTGGTTTTTAGGTCCGTGAATATACTTCATTAGTGCTAAATAAATAAAGTGGATTTTCACCAAAAGGGCAAAAGATTACTCTCTCCAAAGTCCAAGTCCATCAATTTCTTGGCCTTTTCAAAACCCATCCATTTTAAGGCCAAGGATTTCTAGTCTGGCTTTGGTTTCTTCCTTTGTTTTAGGCCATAAAAATTCCAAATATAAACAATTCCAACTCTGCCTCCATTCTGTGGATTGATTAAGGTTTTGGGATAACCGTTTCCCTTTCCTCTAAATTCTCTATTTTAATAAAAAAAAATTAGAACTCAAAACCTTATACCAACAAAGGTAATTTCTTTTTTTATTTTTTAATTGAAAAGAATAATATGAAATATTGATTAAATTAAAAAGTATATTACAAATATTATGCGGACTAATTTTTAAAAGAAAAGAAAAAAGAAGGCATTCAAATTAACAAAATAAATGGAATAAAAATTTAATAGGTAATTGTACATCCATTTAATCAAGTAAATACAAATCAAATTTAGAGTAATTAAAAACTAAATATTAACCATTTAATGGGACAAATTTATAGACTTTTAGTGGACCCTACAATTAGAGTCTTCTAAGTTGAAGAATTCGAGTCTTCTAAGTTGTACAGAAGGGTCTTGAAATTGTTTCAAGACTACGAAACTGGACCCTACAATTCAGTTTGACTTAATAAAAAAAAAATCGAATTTATTACCAATATTCGTACCAATAAAAATAAACATTTAAAAAAATTAAATCGATTAAATTGAAAAAAAAAAATATATATATATATATATATATATATAATTTAATATTTATTATATATATATATATATATATATATATATATATATATATATATGATAAAAATAAATATAATTAAATTAAAAATTTATATAAAATTATATTTTTTATGGTGTCAATTTAATAATATTAAATTAAAAATTATATATATAATAAATTATGAATATTTATTTACTCAAATATCTACTTAAATAATATATTAACATATAATAGGATATTAATTTTAACATCCAATAAAATTAAAACGAAATTGCTGAAATTATTTTAATTTCTTTTACCATACAATGTCATTTTTCTTTAAAAAAAACCGTCATTTTAATAAAAAATAAAAAAATTTTAAAAAAAATTAATCCGCTCAAATTAAAAAAAATTAATCAGATTTAACCAATTCACCGATTAATTAATTGGTTCACTAATTTTTTTAATTGATTTTTAGGGACGGATAAATAGAGACAGATCAAACTGATTCTTAATTTAATTCCTAATTTTTTTAATTTGATTGGTCAATTCAATTCGATTTTAATAATCATATTTATTACATAATTTTTATTAAAAAGAAAATATAGAAAACATGCCTCTAATAAAAGTAGCCGGTTTCACCTACTACTAAGACTACCTGTATTCCATATTATTAGTCCGATAATCAACAGTCTCCTAAAGCTTCTCTTTACACTTTAGCAAAAGATCTGGAAAAAAACAAAAGTTGCCAAGGCAATAACCAATAATTCCCCCTGAGCTAAGCATCCAACCCATTAAAATTAAACACGTATAATATTTCATAAAAATATTTTTTTATACTGATAACTAACGTCGCATCTTTTAATGAGAACAATTTAGTTATATGAACCCATAAAAAAAATTAATAATATCTTATTTATTTTTTTTGAAAAAAATTAAATATATAAAGTATTTTGTTTCTTAAAAACAGAAAATGAATTTTTTTAAAAAAATAATGAAATTTATATACAAACTCATTAACAGAAATTTAAAATAATTATATAAAATGTATAATTTCTAACATATGTGTAAAACTTTGGTTTATTTTTTTTTAGTAGTCAATCTCTATTTTATATAACTCTTTTTTTTTTTTTTTTTGGAAATGAAAACTCAAGAATAAATTATTTGACTTGGTATTTTATTTTTTTTAAGGAAAGACTTGGTATGTTCTAATTTAAAGTACAACTTTCAATTATTGATGAGTCAACCATTTACATTATAACTAGTTGTATAAATAGAGAGAGAGATCATAGAAAAAAGTTCAAGTTGAAAAAAAATTCTTAAGAAATTATCAATCTCATTTTTAATAAGAAAATGTATTGTTTTTATCATTTGTAGAATTAAATTAAATATATAGTGTAGTGTTGACAGAGATGGTATTCAATAAAGAGGAGTTCTGCCCCATAGATCCTGGCTGGATGCCAACCTGAAAACCAAAGACTAAACATCTATTTGTATTAACCTCAAATTCTACCCTTAAACTACTAAATAAACATTTAACTTAAACTAATTTCTCACTAATTACAAAATTGTTATTCACTAAAAGCCAATCATAACGGTCCCTAAGCTAAGATTCCAACTTCTAAGATTTATATATATAGGTAACTGCCAATGCCAGATTCTCAACAAGAAAAGATGTACTAGACAGCGATATGTTGTACAGATTTACCCAGACAAATATCTATATGGGGTACCTTAAATATTTAAAAAATTAACGAATTACTTAATAATAGAGTAGTTTTTATTTTTAAAAATTATATATTAAGAGGCGAAAATCGATTCTGAATATATTATTCAGAAGAATAATATGGTGTGCTTAATAATAGAGTAAAAATTAGTTATTTTCTGAACATATAAATTGTTTTGATGATGTTTATAATACATAATTTTTTTTATTTATTTCACACAAAATATAATTATAAAATAATTATTTTATATAAATATAAATACATTAATATAAAAATAATTGGATGAGAATAAATAAATTTTTTAAATTTAATAAATTTATATTTAGTTATAATTATTAATATCTTAAAAAATAGATTAGAATTTACATTTTTTTTACTTATTTAATTTATTTATTTAATGTTATATAAATTTTTAATTTTTATAAATATTTTAAAAGCATTTGTTAGGGAAAAAAAAATTAATAGAAAGAAATAAGATTATTTGATATGAATATATAAATAGTGGAACATTTTGAAGTGGGCTGACACAATAAATCATTGAATTTCAGAAAATTACACCCAAAAAAAATTGACAAATGCCTTGTGTGTTGGCATTATTAGGTAAGAAGTTGCTATCTTTGTTTTATTATTATTATTATTATTAATATTTTAAGTGAAGTTTCTACTTTTGATACTCGATTAAATTTATCATTAAATTATATAAAGAAATTAGTAATCCATTTAGCACGCTAATGATCCACTTAATGCGTGCTTTGATCACTCACCGTTGGATGGCCCCACCATGAGATTCCTATGGCCAGGATTGATATTAATTCCCTTTGATCACGACCCTTTAGTTTACAGGCAATTTTCCTTTAAAAATATTTTTTTTTTTTAAAGAAAAGAAAAGAAAAAGGAGTATTTTTGAACATGTCAAACGCTGAAATTGGTCCCCATCACAACTATTAACAAGTGATAATTTATTTTTAGAATATTTTAAAGTACAATCTTGACCAAATCATATTGGAAGCTAATTACCCAGTAAAATAATGGCAAATAATAAAATCCAAGTAGCATAAAAGATAATTTCTTGATGTAAAAATATCATATGTGATGTAGAATTTATTTGAAGAAAAAAAAAACATATAAATTGATTCAAAACTATTTTAAATATTATGAGTAAAAAATAAATAAATTGACAAGTTGATTACTCCCATATATTATTATAATTTTTAAATTAAGTTACAAAATAATTTTTTCTTTGTAAATATACAATTCTATGTAAATATTATTATTTTATTGAATAAATAAGATAAACTTAATAATATCAAAAATAAACTTGATTAATAAAAAAATTTATTTTTTTATTTTTTTATGATATTGAATTTTTAATATAAATTTAAGAAAATCAACTTATTCTTCTTTTTTAATCAGAAAATTTTAATCAGAAAATAGCATTGAGTTTTTAATATAAACCTGAAAAAATCAATTTTAAAAAATAATTATTAAAATTTAAGAATTTATTTTGATATTAATCACTTAATATATTTATATTTATTAATGTGAAATTTTTCACGCACATTATATTTTTAATAACTTTTTAAATAATAAGTAGATTAAAATAATTTTTAATTAAGTGACATTAACATTTAAGAATTAGGTTGATATAAATTTATACCAAATGAAAAAATTGAAAATCATATAATAATCTTTTGTAATATATAAAAAAAATATTATTCAATCAAAATATATATGTATATATAAACAAAAAGGGAGATTCCATATATAGAGATTGGGGAGAGGAAAGGTAGTGTGATATTTGTCAAAAGGAAGTTAGCTAAGCTGCCGCCACTGGCCGTTCTCCTAATTTGCCTTTGCTATTACGCCTTCCAATTTGATTGGTTGGATTAAGCGTAGGTGACCCTTCTTGTCCACTCCACAACTAACTTTTATTTTAAGCACCATATATATATATATATATGTTTGTGTCTTCAAGCATAGGATGGACAACTATTAAAAACAATTTTTTCATAATATTATTATTATTATTTTTAATTCATAATCATAAGAAAAAACAAAGTTAAAATTTGAGACTCTTATATATATTTTATTTGAATAATGTTAATTTATTATTCTTTTAACAATATTTTATATTTATTTATTTTGATATATCATAAAATTACATATTTATCATATTTAAATTTTCTCTCCGTAAAAAAATCTATAAATATATGTATATTTTATATACCTCAAATTATGTATAAGTTTTTTCAAATATAAAATTTTAATTATGAATTTTTATTTAATGGTATTAAAACTATTGAAATTTAATTAGTAATAAAAATAAATTTTAGTCTATAAAATATATTTTAAATAAAGAAAAAATTATAGGATAATAATTAAAAAAGTTTGCAAAATTTTTATATATACAACTCCTTCAATTTCTCTATACGATACTTTCATTATATACTCTATTATTTTTATTTAAAAAAACTATGAAAAATAGGGGTTGGGTGTGTTTTTATAATTTGCATATATATATAAAAAAAATTCTCTTTAAAATTTTAATTATGACTTTTGTGTGCATGTTTCTATGTGATGTTTCAATCAAAGAATTTTTTTTTTCATGGTTTGGTTGGTGCCTTTTCAACTTCACTAATTTTATTTATTTATTTATTTAAAATATTCCATTCTTATGGTTTAAGTTTTCTAGTTCTTATTATTAAAAAAAAACAGTCCACTTCTTTATATATATATATCATTTTTTTTAACGAATACTTGAATGATAATCGTTAAGAATTAAAAATTTATATAATATTAAATAAAAAAAAATTAAAAATAAAATAAATAAATAAAAAATAAAATTTATAATCTATCATTTAGAAAAATAGTGATTGTAATGTAATTTAATTATATTAATATTTTTTATTTTCTCTCATCTAACTTATTTTTTATATTAATTTATTTATATTTTTTTAATATAATTATTTTTAATTATATTTTTTCTAAAATAATAACTCTTAACTATTGTCGTTAAGACATTTATTTAAAAAATTATGTGTATATATATATATTGTAACTCATTATTATTATCTTGATAATAACGTAATTAATGTAAAAAGTTATTATAAAAATTAATAAATATGGATAATCAACTCATAACAACCATATTAACTATTGATTATGACATTCTATCAAAAAATATATATGTTATTGATTTATATGAAAAATATCCTAACGTAATTGAATATCGTAGCATTTTTCATAACCACAAATATTCAATTTATTATTAAAAGTTGAAATTGACTTAACTGAAAATCAACATTGCAAATAAAATGACATTTCATAGCTACTAAAAATTGCACTAGCAAATAGATTATTGATTGTTTTTTATTTTATTTTATTAAAGAAAAGTTAATAGAAAAGAGATTTTATAATCATTAATATTCGTTTTAGTATAGCTTCATGTAAATAAAGAATGTAACTTCTGTCAGTCATCCCATGTGCATGAGGTAACTAACAAGAGTTAGTTAGAATTGCCTGTCTATCAACTTGTATACATAATTGAAAATTAAAATTAAAATATAATAATAGTTTATAGAAACATAAACAACATACTTCTCAAGTATAAATTTTTAGGTAAATTTATTTTATCACGTTAAATTATAAATTAATTAATAATATTTATATTAACATATTAATTATAATATATATTTTATAATTTAAACAATAAATTATTATAAAAATATTTTAATGAAGGATTGGCAATTATTAAGTTAAAATAAAAATAATTTTTTCAGTTATGATTTATTTCAATCGATAATAATTATTTTTATATGTTATTATATTTTGCTAATTTAAAAAAAAATAATTAATAATTAATCTTTAATAATTAGATATTTAAATATTAAAATAATTTTAAACCATAATTAATTAAATTTTACAGATAGACATCAAAACATCCCAATATTCTGTTACATATTTGATCAGAATTTTTCTTAAGAAAATAGGTCAACATGCACCCTTGAACAAGCTCCATCTGGTACAAAAGCAATAAAGAAAAGAAAAAGGAAATGTAAATAGCAAATTAATAATAATTATTGAAATTTTATTGTTGTACAAATTTAAACTGTATTCTATAAACTTGAATTGGAAATTTTGAAATGTTTAAAAGATGTGGGGTTCATTGATGAAGAATTTGTGTGATTCAGGTTTCAAAATTTTCAAGAGCCACATTTTATTTATTTATTTAGTAAATAAAAAGTTGAAACACACCCCCTATATTTTATCAGAGGTTTTGGCAGTGGGTCATTTCATCTCTTGCTCCTTTTTTTTTTTCCTTATAGTTTTGTCTTTATAATAATTATTATTTTATACTTTCTTTTATTGTTGTTGTTGTTGTTATTTTGTCAATTTTTGAATAAAATATTGTCAATTAATATATGTATATTGGAAATATTTTTTTTATATATAATTCATATATATAATCCTTGTTCAATAATAATAATAATAAACCTAAAATTTAAATAAAAATATATTTAAAAATTCTAATAAATACCAATTATTAAAATACAATAAATATAAGATATAACATATAATACATATAAATTATTTACCTGAAATCTTTTTAATTTTATAGAATTTATTAACTTGAAATTTTAAAATCCTTAATTTAAAATATTGATAAATACTTACAACTTATTAAAATAATTATTTTTACAGAAATAAATAAATTATAATTCTTGTATAATAAGTAGATATATTTGTCTATTTATATATGGAATGCAATGAATTTACAGATAATAACTAAAAGCATATTTATTTATCAACATATATATATATATACTTCTTAAATTATTATTAAATTAGACATAATATGTTTATCCAATATTTATTAGGAAATGTTTATCACATTTCTAGTCAGAACACTTGACATTTTTAATCTTAATTTTAACATATTATGTAGCTTAAGACTTATTAAAAGTATATTTAAACAAACTGTTTGACATTTAAACATTCAATCATAGTTAAGAGTATTTAATAAATTTAGATAATCCTTTCCTTTTTTTTATTTGACTCTGCAGAAATGAACCAAAATTTTATTATTTAATACATTTATTATTTTTTCAAATGTATCATTTATTTTAACTATACTAAACACCTTAATTAAAATATTTAACTATAATAAGAGTATTATTTTTTAACACTATTAATTAAAAATAAATTAGTCTTTTAATTTTAAAATTAAAATATAATTAATAATTTTTTAATATATATACCTTAAAACGTCAAATATAAAAAAAATAAAATTTTTAACTATAATCTGTCATCAATTATCAATACAATTAATCATAAAAGTTGAACCAAACAATCCCTAAAATTTTCAATAAATTAAAACATTTTAAATTTCATTTTTTATTTCATCAATTACCAAAAAATTAAAGAATTTATTAATAATAAATGTAAAAAAAAAAAAAAAAAAGAATGAGAATATAATTTGTTATGTTTTCGGTTCATAAAGAAAGATAAGCTGGGTTAGCACTTTTACTAACTTTTGTAAAGCCAGCCAGCCTTGTTTATAAGCACTGGCCACATCCCACAGGAAAAGAAAGAAAGAAAAGAGGGGCAGCCC
This sequence comes from Aleurites moluccanus, assembly GCA_948193065.1. Lineage (NCBI taxonomy): Eukaryota > Viridiplantae > Streptophyta > Magnoliopsida > Malpighiales > Euphorbiaceae > Aleurites > Aleurites moluccanus. The sequence continues at coordinate 43,169 of CANXYC011121500.1, read as the reverse complement.
ATCATTCATACCCCATCAAAGGGAAAAAAAAAGAAAAGAAAAAGAGAGAGAAACAAAGAAAGAAAGATAATAAAGAGAGGAATTCAAGGAAGAAGAAGGGTTTCTCCGAAGCTTTGAGTCTTGGAGATGATGCAAACAATGGAGCAACCACAGCAACAAAATCAGTTAATGGTTCAAAACTCAGGTAGCCTTAGCTTTAGCAGCCAAATGTCGAAAGAAGATGAAGAAATGTCAAGGTCTGCCCTTTCCACCTTTAGAGCTAAAGAAGAAGAAATTGAGAGGAAGAAGATGGAGGTTAGAGAGAAAGTTCAAGCTCAGTTGGGTCGTGTTGAAGAAGAGACTAAACGTTTGGCCACGATTCGTGAGGTTTGCTTGCTTAGATTTTTGTGGGTTTTTTGTTTTTGTTTTTGGGTTTTAGTGATAAAAGTTGTTTCTTGATTTTAATTTGTTGTTTTTGTTTTTTTTTTTTAGTTGAAGTTTTCTTAGATTCATTTTTTAGGGAAAAGTTCAAATTTTTATTGTTTATTTTGGCTTGTTTATAGAGTAACTAAGATTAATGATCTGCACATAACAGGACATGAGTTTTTTGAAAGCATAAAAATTGTGAATCAAAGAAGTTCAAGTTCTTCAACCTAAAATATTGAAAGGGAAAAGGGGAATGATCAACAAATTTTTTTTTCTTCCAAAAATTAAGGCTCGAGTTTGTCAAATTTGTTAGTTAATTTTGGGTTTTATGTGTGTTTACACCAGGATTATTAAACAATAAAGGTACTAATTGGGGACTGATTAAATATTTTGTAAACTGTAGCTTTAAGCTCAAAACCATATATAATTAGGGATGGTTTTTATCCCATAATAATAGTTTAGCAATTTTTATCGGCAACCGTTATTTTTTTAAGCTAATCAAATTATAAATCTATCAGGAGCTTGAAGCACTGGCAGATCCCATGAGGAAAGAAGTTGCTCTGGTTAGAAAGAAGATTGATACAGTGAACAAAGAATTGAAACCATTAGGGCATACTGCCCAGAAGAAGGTAAAGCTCCAGGCTTGCCAAATCATGATGCCTCGTGAATTTTGTCATGTACAAAGGCCAAAATAATTCATTTGTTGTGTTACAGTATGGCCAGTAGAAGCAAGGACCACTGAGTTTTGGATTTATGTTTTTGTCACAGGAGAAAGAATACAAGGAAGCCCTTGAAGCTTTCAATGACAAGAACAAGGAAAAAGTACAGCTCATAACCAAATTAATGGAGGTATTTTTCACATATTTCTTCAGAAGATGAAATAAACAGTAGAATCCACGTAAATTATGCATATTTTTTGTCATCTTGGATTAGCCAGCAATACAATTTTGAGCATCAGATTTCTGATGAAAGCCTGGATTTGATTTAAAGTATGGTTTGTAAAAGTGTGGTTTGTAATTGTAGGTATGTATGTATATATATCATTGTTTTACCACAAGTTAGCTGTCAATTGCACATGTTAACCTATTGGTAAATAATGTTCAAGCATAAGGTGTGTAGTAACCGGGATAGCATCTGGTTTCAACCTTTAACTAGTGAGCCTATCATTTGCACATGTTAGCGTAATTGGTAAATGTTTTAGTGTAGTATGCATTACCGTAACCAGAGGTACAAATCAGGTTTCAATTCCTAACTTGTGAGCCTGTCACTTCTACATGTTAACCTAATTGGTAAATAATGTTCGTGGAAAATGCTAACCGGAGGTACACTCTGACATTTCAACTCCTAATTAGTGTGAAACCAAATTCATTCAATATATCATATAACTTAGGTGAGGCTGGTTGTATTTGGGTTTGTCATGTTACTTATAATGGATAACAGGATGGGTTATGAGACTTCTTTTTCCCCCGAAGAAAGTATGGATATTCTTGGTTCAAATATCTAACTAACGAATATTTTTGTTTTAAATATGAGCAGCTGGTGAGTGAAAGTGAGAGGCTGAGGCTGAAGAAGCTGGAGGAGCTGAGCAAGAACATAGATTCCATACACTGATTATATATATATAGCCTAGTGCTGATAACTGATTAGGTTTGTGTGATGTATTTAAGGTAACCTCTTGATATTTATATATGGGTGTTTTTCAGTTTGATGTATTTTATCCACTTGTTTGTTCTATTAGCATTTGGTGGAGTCTTTAGCTGATTTAGGAAGGGGAAATGCCCTATAAAACAGGTTTGTAACTAAATGTATCTTGACTCTGCATTTTGTTCTCACTTTTCTTTATTTTTTTTTTTCATTTCTTCTTATGTTCAACTTTGTTACCGTCTCTTTTACTTTTTGTTAATTTGGGGTTTATTCTGAAGAAGAGTGGATTTAAAGGCCAATATTTATTATTATTATTATTATTATTGGTATTTTTTGTTGGAAATGGACATGATAAATGGAAGTAAAAAATCTTTGGTATTTACTTGACCAGTGGTGTAGAATTACTTGAATTGGGGGCGTGCTGACTTTATCAAGGAGCAACCCATTAACGCTAATGGGACAATCATGAATTATATTACTTAATAAGAACTGTATATAATTTTGTTGTACTTTATATTCTTCTTTTAGTGCAGCTATTAGCTGAGAATGAATTAAAGGACAAAAAAGCAGGGTTAATAGTATTTGCATGCTCTATCAGGAATCCAATGACTGAAATGTAGATAAGAATTGTGTGGAACTCGGTAATAATTGCATTGTTTTTTCCCCCTTTTAACTGAAAATAGTTAGAAAAACAGTTTTTAGTTTAGTGATATTAAAATCATCTTTAGAGTTTGAGTTTGAGCTTGAGTTTAAATTAAAATCAAATTTTATAATAATAATAATAATAATAGCATATGCATAAAATATATAAAATGAATTTTAATTACAAGAGTTAAACTATGAAAAGAGATTTTATAATCCATATTATTTTAGGAGATTTTCATTACCTTATATACACAAATGATAATTACATCTATTATATCTATTACATATATACAATAATTTTACATTTATATATCTTTTTATTTAGAATAATATTTATTTTATTTTTTTATAACACAAAAATTAATTAAAAATATTTTTTAATAATATAACATGTGAAAATTCGAATTTACAAATTAGTTATTATTTAGTAACCATGCATAGTAGATAAGTAGATATATATTTGTATAGTCTCAATAGATATACATTAATTAATAACACTATAACAGTAAATTATAAGATTAGAAGTACAATATTCTATCATATTGTATTTATATATAAGTAATGTCTTAATAAAATAAGAAATAGTGTAATTAAAAAAAAAAAAAAAAAAAGAAATTATCCAAAAGAGGCCATAAAAAGGGGTAGGGGCCGTTAAAGGTTGTGAATTGAAGAGTCAAAAGTTTTTGGTAAATGAGATGGCCACAAACCTGCTTTAATCATTTCGAAGTTGGCCGTTTATTTCCCTTCTCTTAATATTCCACATGAACTAGAAACAATGGCAGGGGTACATTCACTATTGATAATTAGGTTATGTATCCATTATTGTACCAATAATCAAATTCTTCTTTAATTATATTTAATTCTCAAACTATATATATATATTTGTAATATTCACTCGAGACAATTTGAGTATTTATTAGAGAATAGTATTCAGTTAATTTGATTTAATTCTCAAAAATTAAATTAATCGAATTAAAATTTTTAAAAATAGAATCGAATCAAATTAAATTTTTTATAAAATTAATTAAATCGATATATTTCAGTTTAATTATTCAGTTATTTCATTTTTTCAACAATATATATATATATATATATATATATATATATATATATATATAATTGGTTCGATAATTTCAATTATTTTTTTATGAAAATCAAAACAAATTGAATAGATTAAAATTTTTTAAAAAATAAATTGAACCGAATCAAAATTTAAATCAAATTAACCGAATTAAGTTAAATTCAGATTTTGATTGGTTCATTTTTTTTCTTACCCTAATACCTATCAAATGATATGTTTATTTGTTATTTGATTTCGTTCAACTATAAAGAAGATATAAAATTTTACTATTTTGAGAAATTTATTTTTTGAGTTATAAAAGAAAAAAGAAAAAAGAAAAAAAAAAGAGAGAAAGGGGTTTGTCGAATAACTGAATAAGAGAAAACTTTTAAATGGCCTCATTTATAGTTTTTAGAACAAAACGTGATTATGTATGAAGTGTGGAAAATTTGGAAGTTCGATTATTAAATTAATGTTTTATTAAAATTAAAAGTTGTTAATTAAATTTTTTATAAATTAATTTTAGTTGTTTAAAATAAATTCAATTTGAATGATTCAAAAAATATTTTTAATTAGATGTTAAATATTTTTATTTTTTTATTCGAAATTAAAAATTTATGATAAAATAATACTATATTTTTATATTGGGAATCTAAACACTCATAATAAATATTGTATTTTAATTTTTGATGTGAGCATAACTTGTACCATTTGAATTAATTATTTTTTTTAATTTAATTCAGCTAAAATTTATATTTGACACCTTTTAATTTTAATATAAATGATTCATTAATTACTCTTAAATTAGTGATAATGGCAATTTAACTAAAAAATCATGTTTTTGAGAAGTAGTCCATTTTACTAAATTCATATTAAAAAAACATAAAAAAAAATTGGGAAATACCCCACAATTTAGCTTCTTGATAATACTTTAATAATCCATCCAAACTGCACAGCTTAATTAAAAAAAATATAAAAAAAAAAGAAAAAAAAGAAGAAGAAGAAGAAGAAAGGTTTCATCATCTCTACGTCAGATTCAAGGGCAGGGCCAAAGCTAATTAATGCTAATTAATGGTCGGTGCAAATTGATTTCCACAATAAAACATTGACAGTCGTTGACCGGAGATCGTTAAAAGTGACCGACGGTAATAAATAAGTGAATAAATTAAAATTGTATGTTTCTTTTTTAAATAAATAAATGTCAATATATAGTATTTATTTAGAGGTTTTATTACATATAATAAGTTCATTAGAACTCTCAAAATATATATATATATATATATATATATTTTTATTTTTAAAAAATAATTTATTTTACTTAAAAATAATTTAATTTTTCTTTTATTTTGAAAAAATAGTTTTCATTAATTAATATTTTGAGTATTCTAAACACTTAAAACTAAAATAATATATATATATATATATATATATATATATTTCAGATAAAAATATTTTATGTTGAAAAAGGGGAGTTTTCAAGAGAAATTTCTCTGTATGTTGTATTTTTTTTTTGTTTATTTGTATCCTAATATATAATTTATTGTAATTAATTTTAGTCTCGACTAAAATTCAAACTCATAATTTTATTATATAAAAGAAAATTTTAAAACTAATTATTTAATATTTATGATTTATTTAGTTTATATATACAAATAAATGGCAGCCTAGTTTAACCACTGGAGCAACCAATGATATATATTACTTAAATTTATAATGGTTACTTTTCGCAAACATCACTTTAGGTTAAGAAACTAACTCAAATTTGGTTTTAATTTTAAAATTAATTCGAATCAATTATATTATTATGATGTTTACCTTATAATAAATATTATAATTATAAAATATATAATTACTAATTTTTTTATTTATTATAATATTTTTAATTTATTTATTACTTCAATTTTTTCTTATATTCTTAAATATTTTATATTTTATATCTCTTAATTATTATTTTTATTTTCAACATATTTTTTAACGAAGATATCATTGTATTGTTAAGATAAAATTTAATTTAAATTTTATAAAATAATTAAATTGAAAATATTAAAAAAAAATTAAAATATTTAATGTGAAATGGAGAATATATAAATATTTTTTTCAATCATATTAGGTTAAGAAAAGACAAAAGAAATAATAGTAATTATTATTATTAGCTTGCATAGGTATATCAAAAAATGAATCATGTAAACAACCATGCGATTTTGGTGGGAAACACATACCAAAAACATATAATTCAGTACCCTCTTTGTTGCTCTTTCTTGAAACATGCTAATGATTTCTTTGCCACTAACATTAATCTGCTAATCTACTTTTAACCTCCTAACTGAAAAGACCAATACTTTTGCGACTAAAAATTAGCAGAAGCTTATTACATAAAAAAACAAATAATAATAAGTAGAAGCTTTTAATTAAGATTGAAGATAATATATAGTTAAATAATTACTTAATTATATGGGTATTTACTAATTAATTTACCTTAATTTTGTGCATTTTTAAATTATACTTTTTATTATCAATTATAATTATTTTATTATTATTATTTATATGATTTTTCTAATGAGTAAGAATCCAAAATTTAGATAATATTAAATAAATAATTTTTTTTTCTTATTCAAATTAATTTTATATTAATATATTTATATTTTTTTAATATAATTTTTTTATAATAATATTTTTATTTAAAATAATTGTTTTAATAAGAACCCTTAGAAAAATCATTATTCGTTTATCATATTTTCATTAAAAGAAAATAGTAGGATTTGAATTGATGATTTTGTGCATTAGAATCAAGTATGTGATCCTACATATACATTTATATATCTAGTGAAATATTAGAGAGTTTTAATTTGACTTTGACTTAACCTGTGCCGTAATTGACTAATTTATTACATTAAACTAACTTATTGGTTGAGTTTGTTTTACATTTACGTTCTTTGGTACCCATTTGAACAAGTCGTTTGATTTTAAAAAAATATATATAAAAAATAAAATTATAGTCTCTAACTCTGACTTTGGGGTATATGACTATGACTCTACAATCTGGATTTACAAATGACAAGCCGAAGTCATCATAGTACAAAGACCCAACGTCACCGTTTTGCGTGGATTTCAATTTTTATCAGTGTTGGCTGTAATTTGGAGTCAATTCTCTAGTCCTTGTAGATTTTCAAAAATTAAGACAATTATTTATAATCTTATGATTTTGAGAAATAATAAAAAATAAAATTACTTTTAAATCCTTAGCTTCATTTATGAAAACATATTCACTAAAATATAACTAAATTTAATTATACGAAAAAATAAGCCATAAATGACAACTAAAAAAGCTGTACATTTATATTAATTACGAAAATTAACAAGTTATAACTAATTTAGTAAAAATTTAATTACAAAAACATGAAGTAAATAAAGCTAATAAAAAATAGACAGTATTAAAAATATTAAATTAACTATTGTAACTCAAAAAATTACAAAAACTAAAATTGATATACTAGATTGTGTTTGACTGATTATATAAGTTTGGTTAGTCGAAATTTCGTAAGTCTTTGATTATCATATTTATAGGAGTTCTTCTCATAACTTCTCACACTTACAACAATGGGTTCTCAATTTATTTTTTCTCTCCTCGATTTTAACACATTCTCCCATTATATTTATTTTAAGGAAATTGCTATAAGTTTACGCCACACTAAAAGTTTAAATTATACTACATATATATATCAATAAAATAAAATAAAAATATATAGAGTGAAAAATAATATTAATGTCTTTTATAAAAAATTATATTAGTTAAAATATTTTATTACTCGTTGATTAGTATATGAGATAATTCCCTTCATTCAACGTAGATAAAAAATTTCCTAAATCAATTAATGCTCCAAACCCAAATATCCAAGCTCAATTAATTAATTTAAACTAATTAAATGACCGACCTCAACTAAATAATTAAATTTACGGGCTAAAAATAATTATAGGCTCAAACCTATAATTAATTTATGGTGAAAAATTAGCTAATATTTTTTTTTATTATTTAAATAAGATGTAAAAAAAATTAAAAATAATACTAACCAAAATTTTTAAAGAAAAATTTATTAAGTTATTTTCCCATAATTAATTTAATTTTCTTTTATTATAGATCGAAAATTGAGCGATCAAATTTTAACAAATGATAATATAATCAAATTTTTTTCTTTAACAATAAATATAGGGAATATTATATAAATATATTATTTTTTAATTTTTTTTATTATTTTTGATATATGTTTTATATATATGTAGTATATTTTTGGTATATATTTTATTTTTGAAAAAATATTTTTAAATATGTAGTATTTTTAATTTTTTTTTTTAACTGTAAAAATGAAATATTTTTTATTTTTTTTCGATATTTTAAAAAAAATCCCATAAATATAATCAAATTTGAGACAGGCCAGGGTGCTTATACACCGACACAATGAGTTTTGTCTTGTTGTATAGCCCAAAGTAATTACCTTATTGGACCAACATAAAAATAAAAGCCCATATTATTTAAATTGACTATTAAAGTTCTTTAAACTAAAAGATTTTGGGCTCTGTTAAGACTCAAAAGTACAAAAAAAGCCCATATTATTTCAACATCTTATTAGACTAAATCAAGCAGAATAGGAAACGGAATGATTATTTTTCTTAAGTATTTGGTTCAATAAGAAAAATAGAAGAATCATAATTGATTTTTCATAAAACTGTTTGATTTTCTGTATACATGAATCAGAATGAATGAAAAAGTTTATAAATTTCTATAAATTTTATTGTTAAAGTATATACATATTGTTAATAATTTTTTTTTAAAATATTATAATGGTCATTTTTAAATTTTAATTATTTTAAATAGTAAAAAATTTTTTAAATAAGTATTTAACTTTAATTTTTTAAATTTAAAAATATATGTTATCTTTATATTTTTTATTTTTAAATATTTAGTTGTTAAAAAAAAATAATATTTTTTTTAATTTTAAATATTTTATTAATTTTATTTAAATTTATTTAGTTAATATTTAATTTTATATTTTATTATATTTAATATTAATATTTTAAATATCACATGACAAATAATTTTATATTTAACGAAAGTTAAAATGTTTGACTTGATTCATATGAGAATGGAAATTTAATTTCTTAGAGGTGAGAAGAATGGGTGATTCCTCTCAATAGAGGGATCGCTTCTCGTTTTCAAGATTTTTTTCGAATTAAATGCTAAGAATTGAAATCATTCATTTCGATTTTGATTTTAGACTTATTTTTTAGAAAACTAAACAACTCCAAAGAGAAAATAAAATCCATATAATTTAATGAATTAAAATTTGACATATTATACATGAAGTTAACTTGAAACCTTAGCATTTTAATCCCTTAAGGAATTGGTATTAGGCTAGCACATATAGTTGTTAGTTTCAATAATTCCAAGTTAGGATCAATAATTGGGTTAAAGTGCTCCAATCCATGTTGTTATATTTAAATTAAAGTAGAAACCACTACCAATGTCATTACTTTTAGTAATAGACATGATTAGAGCACTAACTAATTAAGTATTTTATTAATCTTGACTAATACAAAATGAAGCTAAAATAATTCATTTTTGGTTGGAAAGATACATTGAAGGTAACATGTAACAAATAAGGTTCTTCTCTAGAGTGATCTCATAAGGTATGGAGGAACATTCCTAGTTTAATCCAAACAAACATGCAAAGACAATACTTAATTATTATCTCCATAACCCAAATGATCAATCACATTTATTTGTCTATAATATTACAATTTTGATCATATCATTATAAGCTTATTAAAAAAAACAAACAAAGAATCTAATAGATATCTATGTAATGTGCCCATTCCATATCTTAGGTTCTTTATTTGTTTCACACTAATTATCCATTCCTACGAAGCACCTCATGACTAGATGAAGAGAACGCCTTGAGCATGAGAGATGAAGAAAGGGAAAATGTCCTTTTCTTCCTATCAAGATTTGGATGTCCCCTTTAAGAGAAACCTATTAAATTAAAATAATAGGTACACATGAGATTTTGTACCTTTTTGGGGTTTTTATGTCTCTTATGGGATACATTGAGAAAAAAATGTGTTTGAAAGTGAAACCACACATTCAATATTCATCTTTTTCATCCCCAACCCTAAGGTTATATGCAACTTCAGTCAATATTTATAGATAATATAGACAATTTTTTTTTTCAGGTAAGATAGTATTACGAGTTAGCTATTTAATTTTTTTATTAATGTTATCTCTTTTATTCAATTAAAAATAAATTATTTATAAAATTTGATCCGACATTATTATTTAAGTTGTTTTTGAAGAATTATTATATTTAAAACATTAATTCTTTAAGTTGAATTTTACTAATCAGTAAAATCTTAAAACAGTCAAGTAATATTTTTCATTATTTTTTTCAACAGAATTCAAAATAGTATTTTTTTTTAAGAAGAAGTTTCAATTTTAATTCCAATATATTCATCCTAGAACTATGAGATACATAAGAAATAATTTTTTACTTTAATTTCAGAATTTGAATTTTAAGCAACAAGATGGAAGTAAATTCATTTACTAGTTAAACTAATATTTTCTTTTAGTATTAGGAATCTCTTACCCAAGTGAATAATATGTGAATTTATTATCATTATTATGTTTAGAATTAGATTTATTTATTAAAAAATATTAAATAAAAATTTAATTTATCTGATTCATAATTTTCTTTATAAATTGCGACTAAATTTATTGGTACGAAAGTGCAGTCAACATTGGTTAGATTAGGTTATGCATTTATTAGTTAGAGTAATAGTTTGGTTGGCATTAGCTATGTTTAATATCTACCATAGACATTTGATGCAGGTGAAAAACACTTTACACCAAACGAGTAAACTACTCCACATCTTGTTTGTGATATTGGATACCATTTTCTAACAAGAACTGCTTTCAATTTCCTTGACCATTAATGATCTGCCTCCTAAAAAAATTAATTTAATACCTAATTATTTGCATGGAACCAATTTTTCATGTTCAAAGGATATCCAACACATTATTATTTATATATATCATGAATCTGATAATCTATAAAAATTATAGATTCCACCGACAACGCAAAACCATATACAGTATTCAATGCTTAAAACCCCAAAAAAATAATTTATATTAATACATAAAAAAGTATCCAATGTGGAGAGAGTGCCACGTCAGAAACCAGCAAGCATTTCTATTTTGACCTGAGGTTGGTGAGGGTCCACAACAGGAGCGGAGGCCAAGGTAAATTCGGGATGAGGAGCTACTGTCTACTGTGACGTGATTTTAGAGCTTAAAAAAATTTATAAAATTTATAATATAATAATATTTATTATAATAAATTTAATAATATATTTTTTTTTATGAAATAAAAATCAAGTAAGTTTAAAAAATTATAATATATATGTGTTAAATTTAAATCGTTAAAATTTAATTGTTTAGATTTAATATAATTTTAATATATATTTTTAAATTCATTTAATTTTTATTTTATAAAAAAAATATATTTTAAATTCGTTATAATAAATACTATTATATTATAAATTTTTAAAAAATTTTATAAAATTATTTTAAATTCTAAATTGGCAACACAATAGCCCTCAACTCAATCAGAATTTTTTTTATCTCATTTAATATTTTATCTCTTATCTCATATAATTTTTTTTTATTATATTATTAATGAAAAATTAAAAATTATTAAAATATTTAAAAAAATAATATAAATAAAAAAAATATATAAGATAAAAAATAAAATATTAAATAAATCGAAGATTGGAATTGCCCTCAACTGGGTAAATTTGTGAACATGTGTGAAAATCGACCAGTCCTGTTGGCAGTATACGTGGATGCACCGAATTACGGTGCAGATATAGATGATTGTCGTTTTGCATTTAATTACATTAATTTTATTTTATTTTTATTATGATCTAATTTATATTTGTTAGTATAATTTCATTAAAATGATTTTTTTAATAAGGAATTTCCAAATTTGAGAATAAATTTTAGAAGGGGTCTCATCAGAAAAATGAATAATTTTTATAGGTAAAAGAGTTTTACTTAATTATAATATTTATCATTTTAATTGATAAATCCAAGTTTTTATTTTTCAATTATTTATAAATTATTTTGATTTTACTCTTACTATATATTACAAGTCATTATTATTATTATTAGGGGATCCAAAGCCAGTTTTAGTTCCACCTTACACAGACATTTTAGGAAGAGTTTAAGCGGGGTGAAATTACTTCTAGAATGAAGAGGGGTGAATAAAGTTTAAAGCTTTCATAGAGACTTTGTTATAAATGTTAATAACATATATAATTATGGGAGTGTTAATCTCAATACACATGCAAAGTTATAATATAAACTATGTGACAACCGAAAGAAATTCATAATACAGCGAATTTATTAAATTGAAAGCCCAACGGATTAAGAATTGAAAAAAACTCATTATCTGGTAAAATTGAATCCGAAATATATCTAAAATTGAATAAAAAATTAAATTTTTAGTTCGAATTATGATAGAACAGGGGTATAAATTATTTTTCTATATATATAAATCGATTAAGTTCTGATATCATGTTATAAATATTGAGAGCATATATAATCATCTTAGTGTTAATCTCAATAGCTAATTTTTGAGATAAGAGAGTCTAATTATATATAAATTTATTCAATATCTTGCATTTAATTCATATGCAATTTATTATCTTAATAGACTTATGGGACCATTAGCTAGTCCTCTGAAAATATTTTTAGAATAATAAACACGTCTTCGACTTACTTACCTTCAGCCCTAAGAAAAAATAAAATTATTCCAGACACTCATTGATAATGTGAACACTTTTGAGTTTCAATAGTGCCTCTTTTCTTATCTATGATCTATCGAGCAGCATAAAGAGAATTAAGAGAAGAAACTACAACACATAGTAGCTTGCAGAGAATTAAAAGATATCATCATGAATCAAATTAACAATTTAAAATAATATCAATTTATTGAATTTTTTATTATTTATATTATTACTATTATTATAAATAAATGTATTTAATTTTAATAAAAAAGTATATTTATTAATTCAATTTTGCAAAAAATTGTACCTCATTAAAAATAATTTATTTTTGTTTTATTCATTCTCATTTTATAGAAACTTTTATGTTTAGTTATTGTTAATGATAATATATAAAGTGAGTTGAATTGAATAATTTAGTAATTTACTTTCAAAAGTATAATTTGTTTAATCTTGTATGGCTAAGCTCCTAGTGGGGTGAACAGAAAATTGAAGATTTTTAATACAAATTTATCATAAATGCAATATACTATAAAATTTAATGTAATTAAAATAAATAGAATAAAATATAAAGAATTTATAATTTATTTTTATAGTGGTTTGGAGTAAACTCTACTCTAATACCATTGAATTTTCCTACATTCACTTCTCCTAAATTTTCGATTTAGAGTTTCACTATAATCATGTTTGCATTCAAAGTTCTTACACTTATAATTTTTTTTGAATTTCATATTTCACATTAGATTTTCGAGATTTTATCCAACAATAAATTTTTAAAATTTCGTTCTAACGCTAAAAAGTTTACAAAATGATTTGAGGTTTAAAATCTCTCCAAACTCAAAAGAAAGCTAATAAAATAATTAGAATTAAACTCAATAACTTTTACAAATGAATACAAAAGATATAAGCAAAAATAAAATTTATTCTAAAAACATAATATAAATTAGAAGTTTAAGTGTTTAAATTGTAAGCACTCGAAATCTTTTGGATAGTCTCTTAATATTCATTTGGGAACATCTTCCTTTTACAGCCATTGATTTCAAATATAAAAATATAGTTATTCTGATAAGAAATAGACCTTTTTCTTATTTATATCATTAACTAACAATTACTCCACATATTTGCTTGAAGGCAATATATAATGCATGTTACTTTTGAGTAACATTCTTTACTTTGCTTCATTGGTGACTTTCATATAGCGATCATGAAAGTTTCCTCTAGAATAAAAGGGTCAATTTGATCTTCAAAGGTAATGTTCATTATAAAATGGTAACCATCGTATTTCAGCTTTAGTATTTTGGAGAGTAACGTCAATGAATTATTTGAATCGCTAATGAAATATAATGATAACAAGTAAAATTTAGTAATAAATGTGAATTTGTTCTCAGTATCAAATTTTATAATTTTAATAATACAACGTTCATAAATATTTAGAAATGAGAGTCATTATCTATATATCAGTAAAAAAACATAATAACAAATATTAAATGATTTAAACAATAAAATAAAATTTTGACATCATTAAAATACACATAAAGATAATATAATTATTTTTTTTTATCAAGAATTTAAAGTCAAAAATATTTGAAAAAATTTATGCGTTAATTAACCAAGAGTTTTTATTTATTTAGTTGATGAATATATCTATATTCTACAGTTATTCCCTTCCCTAAATAATAGAAAACTATTTGCACAATTGAGTAAGGATAATTAATTTTCACTTTCCAGCCTGAAAAGATTTTATTGAGCCTTATCCACACATTAAAAAGTTCCACGAAAGGAATAATTTACTACTTTAATTAGAAAAGTAATTATATAAGGAGAATTAAGTGCTTAAGTAATTATTAGCATACTGATTATAGAAAAGAAGAAAACAAGTTTAAGTGACTTTACGAAAAGAAAAAGTAGTCGCATGCGTTTCCAAAGAGCTGGAGGTGCTTAATTTGGACTTTAAAGGGCAATATCTTCGAGTAAAGTTGAGTTGTGGGGAACACTAGAAAGGGAATTTTCTTTCAAAGCATCAGTAACGTCACAAGAAATACCTAATTTATTGGATGGTTAATTTGCAGTTTTTTTTTTTATTATTATTAATTAATCAATTACTAATTATTACTTAGTTTAATCAAGGAAATTAATTAACTTATATCTAAATTGGTTAAGTTTGAATCCCCTAAAGGACACCTAGTGATTAGCACTATGACCTGAGACCAAAATACTTCAAAATTAACTTTCATAAATGTAAATTTCTGTCCAATGATTAAAAAATAAATAGATAAATTTGTTAACTGCATTGAGAGTAAATATCTTTGCCAAGAAATGAACACATCGATTTACTATAAATATAATGATAGTTTTATAAATAATTGGATGTGATAAGTTATGTAGAAAATAATTTTAATAACTACTCACTTATAAATTTATGTTTTCACGAATCATAAATATTAATAGTCGTGAGTTTAAAATAATATATTAATTATTGATAATTTTAAAAGTTTATGCAACTCAAATTGAATACAAACCACATATTCAATGGATATATAAATAAATTAACAAGGATTTTCTTAACATTAATTAGAAAGATGTTGCCCCCTTGCCTACCCTAAGGCCCTAACAACCAGCATCTGTAAGAAAAAAATATAATTCTCAAATTAACCTCTCTTTTTAATATATTTTTTTAGAGTATGTCAATGTTTTTGAGTCTGAAATTATGCTAAATATGTCGATGGCAACTTGCAATCTCTGAATTCCAAGCCTATGTATATATATATATTAAAATCCTTATGTAGCTATAAATCAGACACTGTGTACAGGCTAATTAATTTCTTCTCTTGGACCTAACTTCAATAATGCATAAAGATAAAAACTCTGGGAATCAGTTTATGACTTCTGGGTTTTACTAGGGAAAGTGCTCATAAATTTCCTATAATGATTTAAAAATGAAATGTTTATTTTTATTCTAATAGCAAATGAGTTTTTGTCTAAAACACCTTGCACTTGCACATGCTTTAGAAATAAAAAATAAATAAAAGTTATATTGTTATTCTTGTGAGTGATCTAATATCAATCTTAAATCAACAATAATATTATGATTTTTAAAGAAGTTGATAGAATAAGACCGACATAATTTCTAATCATGAGTAATTTAATGTCTTGAAGCATAGAAATGGATAAAAATAAACTCATTTCAAAGTCTCAAAATAATGGAATAAGTCCACTTGTTTTTTTTTTTTTTTTTTAATACCATGAATCCTCATTCATAATTAAAATAGTACATCTTAATACAAAAATAAAATATAAAATACGTAAAAAAGTGCAATAAAATGACTTGAATTTTTTTAATATTTTCCAATCGTATTAATATAATATTAGAATTGACAATTCAACGAAAAACATGCTTTCCTTGATAATTATTAAGCCAAAAATTAATTATCTTTATGTTTTTAATGAGTTGATTGTTTGAATGTCAAGAACAAATATAAAATTATGAAAATAAACTCAAAAAATATAATAATCTATGAGAATAAAATACTCCTATAAGAAAATAAAAAAATTATTTTTATAAAAGAAAAACAAGTAAATCTCATCAAAGAAATAAAAAATCTTACAAAAAAAGGGATTAAAAATAAAATGACACAAATTGACAGAAAAAAAAGAAATTATTACTGATCAAACGAGAGAATTTACGGTGGCTAAAAAAAAACCTCATATGAGAAACATATAGAAAAAAGAAAAGAGAGACGATTAGGGTTTATGAATTTTTATAATCTTGATAAGTATACTTAGTTCACTTAAATAATTAGGATTTTCTTTGGTATTGGCTTGTAATTGAGAGATTTATTAGGCAACAGCACCATAATCTACTTTATACTTCTAAGTTTCTTATAATCAGCAAAAATGGCCCACTTAAAAGAAAAGAATGTTTGCCAACTCTAAAGAGGCTAATGATTCCCAATCATTTAAAGAAAGACTTTTAGAACATCTTTTTCTTTTGAAATGGTTAAGGAATTAATTCTCTCATGGAATGTATAATCATGAAAATTAATAATCTTAAATAAACCATTATAATTGATCATCTTCCATAATTATGGCAAATTAATTTCTCTATCCCCACCTTCACTTTTTTGCTAACTTATAATTTAAAATTATTAGTTATAACTCTCATGCTTTGTATAATCTAAGAGTGATGATCTCTTTTAGTGATGATGCGTATAATTTTAAGTAATTTCTTTTTCATCAATCTTTAATTAAATTGCCACTTATGATATAATGACAGAGCTTTCGGCAGAAACATTATACCCCATAATATTTCTTTTATTATTTTTGCACTCAATTAGAAGTTAATATTATTATTTTATTCTAAAAAAATAAATATTTTTAATTTACTCAGAGTCCACTTTTTAAAATAATAATTATTGACATTTTTAGAATTTGTTTTTTTTTTTTTACTTTTTTTTTAGTATTAGAATGAGATGAATCGGTAATAAATCTATTATTTAGAGAAATATGTACTTACCATTAGTTTATACATCGGTGTTTTACTGTATTAAATTTATATATTTAATTTTATTAAAAACTAGGTGTTTATATATTGAAAGCCAACTTGTACAAGTAAACATTCATTATATTTATTTTAAAAAATAAAATTTTAATTAATTATTTTGAATAATATATGCATTTTATCCAATCAGACTATTCTATGGGATTTATTTATTTTTTCTTTTTATTTTTATGTACTTATTATTATGAGTTATAAAATAATAATATTTATTTTCAATAATTTTCAGTATTTTTTTTGAAAAAATTCAATTATAAATGAAATTTGAATTCAACACTCATTTTCTAAACTCTTAAAAAAATAAGAAAAAAACTAATCAAATTAACTTCGATTGAATTTACTTGTTAAGAATTATTTTAATTTTTTATACATATTTTATTGATATTCTAAATATAAGACAACCATGCCTAATTTGACTATGAAATTATTAGGTCCAATACTTATCGTTGAATAATGGTTATGCATCACTTAACCTATGCTAATTATCTTGGTGTTAGGATAAATTAATTAAGATAATTAAATTAAAAAAGCAAACCATATAAAGACAACAACATTGTCTTTCCACGTAACAGAAGATTCTCACAATAAAACCTTAATCCATGTTATTTAAAATAAAAATAAGCTAATTAATGTATGTAACCATTTACGGCCAATTTAACAAAAAATAATGTTTTTTTTCTTCTGTTGGTTGTTATGCTATGTACATGAATTATTAAAAAATTAAAAAATTTGGCCTTATTCCCGACATGGAGAAGTGAGTGTGATTAAATTAAGATATGTAGATATATATTTAAGGTAAAAAATAAATAAAAATAACAATTTTTATTTATTAGGTTTTGGGCCTTTTGTTAGCTTTTTAGGTGAAAAAATTCTGCACGATATATCAATTTCTTTGTTTTTCTATTTCTCTTGTCGTTGTTTTGGACATTTTCTTTATATTATTTATACATGTATGTATGATTATTAAATATGCTTTATGTTTATCTACATGAAGAAATTTTCACGCAAACCAAACCTCCACGTTGAGGTTAAAGCTTCCTGATGATTATGGGAAAATAAAAAGAAGATACACTTTCAAATCCTGTCATCTGTGCAATAGAGTTACGAAGCCAGAAAATAATTATCGGGCAGGTCCAAAATTAGTTTTGTTTAAAAAGTTAAGTTTAAATTGATTAAATGTAATTTTTTTTTTTATAAACGAACGAAATTTTTAATTAATTTTGAATAGGTTAAAAATTAATTTTATATAAAAATTATATTTAAATGAATCAAATAATTTTTTTTTATAAATTAACGAATTTTTTTTTCAATCAAATAATTCTGACCCACTTAAGTTTTACAACGGGATTCGTCATTGATATGATATATATAATATTTATAATTTATTTTTATGAATTTTATATAATTAGATTGTTTTCATACGAATCGTAATATTAATAGTTAGTGTTAGAATAAAAAAAAAATAATTATGAGATACTAAGTTTATATTTAATAAGTCATATATTTAATTGAAAGAAAATACCCAAACCCAAAATTTCTGTCTAACTCATTACCACCCAAACGCTTTGGGTGGTTTTGTTTTTCTAATTCTTAGCTTTTACCATTTCCTTTTTACTGACAAACAAGAAGAAATGTACCAGGGGAAGTAATTTTTTATGTAGGGACTTTTTCGGGAGATTCCAGCTACGTATATTATTATTGTATTTAGTTCATCATCACTTGGCTTCTATTGCACAATTTTAAACACTATATCATGCTAAATTGTACTATCCACATAATTTCAGGTGTCATTACCAAATTCAATACATCAGCTTTTGAATTTCTTGGTCTGTTTCTGAAAAAAACCCTATGTTTCATTACCCTTGAAAAACGAGTCATTCTGTGGTGCATTGGATTTTTCAATTTTCAATTCTGATCACAGAATTATTAGGAAGGGTGAAATTTAAACTAATAAAAGATTTTAATATTATTAATTATATATAATTTTTTTATCGATTAAAAATTTATATATAATATTAATGTTATTAATTATATATAATTTTTTAAGAGGTTAATTAAAAAATTTACATATATTTTTATATATATTTAAAAATTTTAGGAGAGAAAGCTAGGAAAAGTCTAACTAACGATTATGAAAATGGATAAAAAAATATTATTTATTAATATAAATATTATAAAATTTTTATAAATTAATATTTAATAAATTAATAATTTCTGTTATATAATAATATTTTATGATTTTAATTTAAATTAATATTTAATTAATTAATATCTCTTTTAATTAATAATATTCATGAGTTCTAATGATATTAATTTATAGAAGTTTTATTATAATATTATTGTCATCAAATTAATGATATAATAATTAGGTGTTCAAATCATAGGGTTCTATATCATAAGTTTAGAAATTGATACATCCCTTTTAATATTTCTCTAAATTATTTATCTATTATTAAGAAAAATTTTAAAATGCACAGATTAAGTTAAAAAAAATATACTTTTAAATACTATTTGTGCACTAAAAAATAATTTTATAAAATGATCAATTAATATGAGATATAATTTTATAGAATTATAGTTAAATTTTATGATTTTTATAACAAAATTAATGTAAGATTAGATATATTACATAAATTATTAAAATTCTCAAATAAAATATTAATTAAGAGTTAAAAAATATTTTTAAATAAAATAATAATTCTATATATAAAAATAAAATATATTTAGACAAGTTCAGGTAATATAAGATTAATGTTACCCAAATTTATAATGAATGTATGGTAATTTAGAAAGATACTTTAGCCGTTTCCCATTCCTACATATAAGATTAGCATTTGAAATGCTATAGACTTTCAAAATTATATTTTAACTTTTATTTATTTATTTTTTAAATTTGTTTGGGTGATTTTGAAAAAATTATGATTTGAAGAAAATATAGTTTTCTTCTAAACCACTTCTTATTAAGTCCTAAATATTTCAATTGTAATTTGCTTAAAATAACCTAAAAATAATGACAAACGAATTCTAAATAGATATACTATTCATAAAATAAGTAAAAAAATTATTCCATATATATATAATATGATGAGTTTAAAATCACTTGAATCACGAGCAATTTACATAAGAATTTATTCATGTATTTAAAAGAATTAAATTTTATTAATTATATTTTTCTAACATGAAAACTGGTTCCTTAAAAAAAAAAATGAAAATTAGTTAAATAGAATATAATTGAATTGAATTCCTGTAAAAATTGAGTTTCCAAATGAAGACTTAGAATATATAGAGTATTATAATTATTTTAAAAAATATTATAAAATTAGAAAAAAAAATTTGTCTACACTAAATATATAAATTTATGTTATACACACAATTAATGTGTATGCAAGAATAATTTTTCGAAATTAAGTTACATACAATATTGAGTTTTCAATACAAATTTGAAAAAACCTATTTATACTTTATACTGGATGAAATAATTGAAAATCTGATAATAATTTATATCGAATGAATAATAAATTTAAAATCTGAACATAAATTCATATTGGGCCAAGAAAAAAAATTAAATCTAACCCAATTTATAATATTAAGGCAGGTGATGCAATAATTGATTAGATTCTGAATAACATATTGAGTTTTTGATATAAATTTAAAAGAATCAATTTCAAAAATTAACTTATTAAGATTAATTAATTCATTTTTATATTAATCACTTAATATATTTATATTTAATTAATATATAATAATTTTTTTCATATAATATTCTTAACATACATCCCTTCCTAATAGGAAAATTAGTTAATTAATTGCTTTATTTTATTATTGAAAAGCTAAAGTTCATTTTTTCTAATTTCCCTTTTCCAGTCACAGGCTTCGTGGAAAGCTAAATGCATTATTACCTTACCCATTAATAGTTAACCTTGGTAAACGATTTGGCAATGGCACAAACCGGTTACTGGCTTCCTGCTTCATACTCCATAGAAACAAGTCTACAGATTAATCTTAAATTAAATTTTGGCTTAATCATCAAATGCAGCTGGCCACAGTTATTTCTCTATCAACAACACGAACTTGCACCATTTCCATTGCAAGGGACCATTCAAAAGCTGCAACTTACTTAATTGAGAATAATGAACTTAAATATATATCTCTATGTATATCAAGAATTAGTTTAACTATTGAATACCTACTTCTCATAATTAGAAAGCGACATAAATTTATATTTCATAGCTTGTAATAGTGATTTAATATTAGACCATGGTTACGTAAAAAACTTGTCTTAAATATGCATAGCGTACGAGTGTAAAATGATATGAGCTATATCTATTTATATTAGCTATATCTTCTTCAAAAAAAAAAGCTATATCTATATATAAATTTAAATATGTTTTTTTTTTTTAAATTTAACTATAGTTATGAGGGATGAAACTATATGTCTTAGCAAAAAAAAAATTATTAGCTTATAAAAAAATTTTCATTTAACCTATCTAAATTCAACTTTTACATATATCTAATTCTCAATTAACTTAAAATTAATTTCCTCATTTTATCTTTAATAATTAAGATTCAAATTCAATATCTGATATGCTTTAAGATAATTTTACGATATCGCTGAACTAAAAATTAAAATTCAATTCTTGATATCTCATTTTCTTTACATGTCAACATAAAAACTTAGCAGCATCAAAGATTGATATAAAAAACAAAACAAAACAACAAACAAGAAATGCTTTTCCCTTACACAAATATGTGTATCATCTGGATCTCCTCTGTTATCTGATATCGGACGGCATATACTTGTCAACACCACAAAAAAACTATTCAATTTTCATTCTCATAAAAGTTATGTATTTCCTTTCTTTTTCACCTCTGCACGTAAACTGTTAATTCTAGTGGGGCCACACTTTCCCTCTTCCCAAAAATAAAAACATGGTAAAATTAAATAAAATTTTCTTTTTTCAAAATTTTAAATTAAAGTTGATTTGTGAAATGGACTGGTCAGTTTAGAAGGTATATATATCATACAATAATGGGTCTGGTACTCATAAGTTATAACAGCGACAGGTATAGAAGAAAATGGGTTGAGTCATCAAGATCAACGGCTGAGAAATATCTTCAAAGATCTGAGTCAAGATCTGTTTTTCTGTTTCCTAGTTCGCACGCGCGGTCGTTTCTCTTTTTTTTTTTGTCGTTTTCTACTCCGTTTCGGCTCTAGTGCCCCCCGAGATCTTGCCACGTTTTCCTATTATAATAAAATAATAAATAAATAACCCGCCATTTTCTCGTTTCGAATCGTCTTCAATTTGTCGTGGTTTGTGACTCGAGTAAAACGTCAACGCTTTATATTCTATGGTCCCAGTTTTCTATATATAAGAAAATTAAAAAATAAAATAAAACGACAAACTCTTTGTCCAACTGACACCTGTTGATTTGAGGGTATTTTTGATATTTTGTATTCAGAAGTGTTGGTTTTGTGCATATTTAGTATATATTTAGGGGTGCTATTTCGAAATATAAGCATTATAAAATTGCTGAGTGATTTGAAAATATCAATTGTTAATTATTTTTTTTAAATAGATAAAATTTATTTAAAAATAATTATTAATTAAAATTTTTTTCAATTAAAAAAAATATTTTTAATATAAATTGATAATTATCAATTATTTATTCAAACATTCACATATTTTAAATTTATATAATATTTAGGGAATGATCATTTTGCCACAGATTATTTTTATTATTATTTAACATAATTTCAGCTTTAAGTTTGGTTTATATATATAGTGTCCAGCTGTAAAACAATCCATTTTTTTTAAAGAATAAAACAATCCATATTTGAGTATAATGAACTTCAATTTTGTCAGATAGGGGCTAACAAATGGCCAATCTAAATTTACCACCTATTTTTAATAGGAAAAGGGGCAAAAAAAAAAAAAAAAGAGGGAAATGGGAAAGGTTAAATTATTCCTTTACCTATTAGCAATTGAATTAGTTTATTATTGAGATTCAAATTATTATTGAGATTCAAATTAAAGCTGTAAAACAATCCATATTTGAGTATAATGAACTGCAATTTTGTCATATAAGGGGCTAACAAATGACCAATTTAAATTAAATATTTTGATATATTGATATCCCGTGATTCAGGTGGTTAATTATTATATTCACTTTATTAGATAATAATTATTAATTAATTTATAATTTAATGTGATAAATTAAATCTACATAATAATTTTACATATTTTTAACACAAAAAGAAAAGAAAGAGAAAAATGGATAATATTGAATTAATCCTTTACATATTAGAAATTGAATTAGTTTATTATTGAGATTCAAATTAAAGTAAGATAATATGATATTGAATTAACACATAAAATTATATTTTTATCAATTCTTAAGTAAAAATAGGATGAATTTCCTAATGCATGAAATAAAATTACTTTAATTTGAATCTCAATAATAATTTTATTTAAAATTTTATTTCTCTTCATGATTTTCTGCATAATATGCTCTTTTAGATAGTAAGATAATATGATAAATTTTTTGGAATATATAATAGGAAAATGTATTCGGAAATGATTACAAACGGGGAAAGTGCTATTTTTTTTTTTCTGACAAAATTTCACACCTTTCATTGTGCAAATTATTAGATTTTTCTTTTGTTTTAGTATCTCTTTGCCCCATATGAGGTAAAAACAAAACTCGTTATAGTATACTAAATATTACCTAATTTAAAGAATTAGGTTTAAATAATTTAAATTCAATTAAATGCTAAATGATAGTATGATTAATGAAATATATAAGTGTGGATTCTTTGTTTTTTTTTTTTTTATAGTATCATCAAATTATATAAGTAGAAAAATTGAAAATATTAAATATTAAATTAATAAATTATAGTCTAATAATTGATTTTTATAATAAGTATTTTTTTAGAGGATCAACTTATATAACAATAATAGTATGCATTTTTTACTATGCTCATATACATAAAAAAAAAAATATTATATATAGAAAATAAAAAATTCATAGTGATGATAATACATTTTTGCACACTTTTTGCTTCCATTTCAATATTTTTTTTGTTATGTAATATTTAAAGAGTATGTATATTAGGGGTGTCATCGGTTCGGTTTGATCAATTTGAAAGGTTGTTATCAAATCAAACTGATATTTTTAGTTTAAAATATTTTAAAATTAAATAAAATCATCATTATAACCAAAATATCAGTTTTGAATTAGTTTGAATATTTTCGATTTATCGGTTTAAAATCAAATAATTTTTTTTTTTATAAATTGTTACCATTTTATTATAAATTTAGAGAAAAATATCGATAAAATATTTGTAATAAAAAAAATTAAAAATAATTCAATATTATATAATCCAAAATTTATCTATTCCATTAATTAACACACAAAAAATTTATATTTTTTTCAAGAATTAGATTTATTTTATTTATTTTTAGTTACTTTTCATTGATTATATTTTTTAAAATTTTAAATTAATATTAGATAAAAAAATATATAGTTATATATAAAATCAAATGTATTTAGTTGTAATTTGAAACCGAAAAAAAAAAAAATTTAAATCACAAATGAAATTAAATTTTTAATTTACTTTATTTTTCAAATCAAATTAAACTAAATAAATTATAAAATTATAAATTTTAATTTAATTTTATCAATTTAATTCGATTTAACAGTTAGAAAGATTTAATTTCCATCCATACATATTATCATATGTTTTTATCGTCCTTTTATAAATAATAAATGCATATGATATGCAATTATAGAATAATGTAATAATAACACAGTACACAAGTGTAAATACGAGTACTACTGCTGATAAGCGAGATAGCATAAAGAAAGATTGTTGATGTGTGGAAAAAAAAAAAAAAAAGGACAAGGTTTGAGTCTATGACTTTAATATCTTGAATATTAAAAATTATATTATATACGAAAACGAAAATATTTTTTTCAGAATATATGATATTTGACAAAATTAAAAAATTTAATATAAGGTTATGCAAAATAATTTCAAAGAAATTTATGATGGTCTAGTAGATTAATTTATTATTCCTTCATCACAAGTAATTTGTCGAGATGAGTAATATTTTTCCTATTTGAAAAATATTTTTAATATTATTTTTTATATATAAATATTTTTTTATGTATTTTTTTACATATTTATATAATATAATTTATATTTCATATAAAAAATAATTATAAATTAATATATATATCAAGTCAGGTTTGTGTTATATCATTAGTTGTATCCGATAAGAACCATACTCAAATTATAATTAAAAAATTTATTAGACCCCATTAATTAAATATTTTAATAGAATTTAATTAAATATCCAACAAAACGAATAAAATTATCATTTCTATTCACAATTAGAGATGATAAAATACCCCAATCTGTTGGGATCCGCTTTGCCTTGCTCCCAGTCAAAACGAAAAATCTTCATTTTAACTGAGAAATGAGGCAGAGACGAGAAAAATCCAATATATTTTAGTGGATATGGGATGGAGATGTGAATTATATGTTTTATTTCATAATTCGCCTCAAATTCGTTCTGCTACACACACAAATATATATATGTATAAGAAATAATTATTTTTTATAATATAATTGAATTTATAAAAAATATAATTATTAAATATTTTATTAAGTAATTAAGTTATTAAATAATAATAACAATAACAATTTATAATAAAATTATATAAAATTTAAATTTTTATTATTATACATTGAAATATAGATATTTAATTATTTAATAGTTAATTACTAATATTATAATAATATTTTTTTATATAATTTGAACAGTTGTTATAATTTATATATTATGATGGATAGTTATTTTTTATTTAAATTTTAAAATGATAATAAATGGACATCGTTTTATAATATAATTTTATAATAAAAAGTTATAATAAATTTATATGAAAATTAAAATTTCTAGTTATAATCGAAAATTCTAATAAATTTATCCAAAAATTATATTTTATTTAATTAAATATTTTTTTCTTATTAAGAATTTTTTAATTTATTTACTTTTTTTTATATGTTAAATACAATTAAAAAATAAAAAATATATATAAAATGTAATATTAATTTTTTACATGAAAAATTATGACCTATAAGATCTTGTGAGGATCCTAATTCTTATGGAAATGAAGTTGAGTTATCAAAAATTTAATCCTTTCAAAAATAAAATGAGAATGAGATGAAATTTTACCATATAAAAATGAAGACCAGAATAGTGAGCTACATGGAAAGCATAACATGTAGCTAGCAACCTTCTCCAATTCTGTGACCCCAGTCCCATTACAGTAGTGTACGTGCCCTGTTTTAAAGTATTCCTGTACTCATTTTTATTTTTTTTTATTTTTATTTAGTTCCATAATCTTTAAAAATCTTATTATCTTTTAGATAGATATACTATTTCAATTAAAAATTTATTAATTAATGTCTTAATTTAATGATAAATAAAATTATTTAAAAAATATATGTTAAAATACAAATATAACCTATAAAATTAATATAAAAAATTATTAATGTAATTATTGAATTCATATGTTATCAGAAATTAATTTAATTACTAAGTATATAAACAAATGTATATACTTTTTCTTTGCTATGATATTAAAAAAAATATATAATTTACACTCGTTAAAAATAAAATTTATATATAAAATAATAAGTGAATACCATAACTGTTTGGATAGTGAAAAGTAATTATCATAGATTATAATTAGCATATCATATGATTACACTATACTCATACTCGTACGCACTATAGTCTGTAGTGAGTTACTGTATCTGGGTGTGGACATGGGAAAGAGAGCGAAAATACCATTTTTTTTTTAAATTTTAGAGAAAAAAGTCGCCTACAAAATATACACAATTTGCAGCCATTTGATTGTTTATAAAAATATAAAATTAATATTTATATTAATTTATTTAGCACCAGTTTGCCTCGTTTCACTAAACTCCAGATTTGAATGAGGAAGTGTCCTTATTCCTTCCTCTCTCTCTCACTCTCTCTGTTATATTTGTGGCCAACTAGTTCTCCTTCAACCTTCTCTTTTGCGCTTCATTTTCAGTTTAAAAGTTGAAAACTCTTCAACTCTTTCATGGTGCTGAAATTCATACCCACCTGAAGAAAAATATTAAAAGAAAAGAAAGACTCTTTTTTATATAATAAAAATCCAATAGAGTTGCAGAGAGACAGAGAGAGTCTAATAATGGCTCAAAAGCATCTTCTTCATGAGCTCTTGCAAGAAGATCAAGAACCTTTCTTACTCAAGGACTACATTGCTGATAGGCGTTGTCAAATCAAGAAACCCATTTCAACTTCAAGGACCCATTTACAAATCAAGAAAAGAAAGCCCATTTCTCAAAATTTTTGCAAGAATGCTTGTTTTTTCTCTGTTAATAATTCTCCAGACCTTAGAAAATCCCCTCTTTTTGAGTTCCAATCTCCTGTCAAAAGCCCCTGCAAATCCTCTAATGCTGTTTTCCTCCATATCCCTGCTAAAACCTCTGCTCTTCTTCTTGAAGCTGCTCTTAGGATCCAAAAGCAATCATCATCTTCAACTTCAAAATCCAAAAACAATAATGGGTTTGGTTTATTTGGGTCTTTAATAAAGAGATTAACTCATCGTAATAAATCTCGAAAGCTTGAAATCAATGGCGATGGAGTCAAAGCAAGAAAACTAGCCAACAATCAAAGAGAAACAGAGCAAGAACAGCGGATTTTTATGGTTAATGTAAATGAGAAAGTTGCTTATGAGATTAATGGGTTTTGCAATGATAGGCCAAGTAGTGCTGTTTGGTCAGAGAGCAATGAAGAGAAGTCTTGGGATTTGGATTTAGAGACCTCATGTAGTAGCCAATCTGAAGAAGAAGAAGAAGAAGACTGTGTAGGAAATTTTGAATTTCTTGGCGGTATTACTGATTTTGCTTCATTTGATAATCACTTTTGTGAAAGCCCTTTTCATTTTGTTCTTCGAAGAAGCCCTTCCTCCGGTCACCGGACTCCGGTCTTCTCTTCTCCGGTCACCTCACCTAGTCGGCATAAAACAGAGGTTTATTTTATCTCCTTGTCTGTTTTTCTTTTCTTTTCTTTACTATTATTATTGCATGACTCAGTAGTGAACTCGTGATTCAGCTCAGCTGGATGAGCTTGAACTGACGGCAATACGGTCAGATTATGGTTTTCTGCAAATTTGGCCTGAACGTTGATCTTAAATGACAAATATGACCTTTCAACTCATAAGAATTTCGTTAATGATCTGGTTATTTTGAGGGTTATGGAAGTCATTTTTGACATTTATTAGTTTGTATGTTTTATAAAAACTTATCTATCATTAGTCTGCCATGCAAATCTTTTTAAGTTTTTAAGACTCTTATCAAGGAAAATAAATTTCCAAGAAAAGGACAAATTCTATTTTTGTTTTTTCTGTTAGATACCATCCCCAAAATCGGACATCCCTTCTAGTAAAATTTGCTATATTCAGTTGTATTTTGATATTTTTCTTGCAATTTTTTGAAGAAAAAGTCAACAAATTAACCCACCACACCACCAACCAATTATGTACATATATACATATTTATATATTATAATTAAAAAAAATCAATTATGGAATTAATTTTGTAACCCATCTTAAAAATATTTCTGATTTAATATATACATAATTAGATTTTAATTTGTCTGTCCATATTGAATTCATTATTAAAAGAGGTGTTATATTTATGTTTCTGTTTAATTATTGTTTGAAAAAATTCTAGAACCAATCAACCGTAATGAAATAATAAAGATTGTTTTGTAAATATTTTTAATAGGGCAAAGAAAATAATGAAGTAGAAAGCTTAAAGAAATTTAAAGACAAAGAAGAGGAGGAAGAGGAAGATAAAGAACAATGTAGTCCTGTTTCTGTATTGGACCCACCTTTTCAAGATGATGACGATGGACATGACGATCAAAGCGAGGACGATAGTTTTGATCTTGAATGCAGCTATGCAATTGTACAAAGTAAGTATCAAATATTAATTAATGATTAATTATACTACATAACACATTTCCATGTAGTTGGATTTTAATTGGATTAGATTAATAATATGAATTTAGGTTAATTATCATGTGTATAAATTGATTAAGAAAAAATAAAATAGTATTATTTTGAAATTTTGTACCATTTTCTGGTGTCGGTTGTGTAGTCTTTATCACTGAACTTTACTGTAGTACGAGTCATACTGTTCAAATAATAGACTTTGTTGAATGAAGCAATGGATCGGGGCATAATCATATGAGAGCTGAGGTGGGTTCCATTGCAAGAGTTGTAGAGATATTGCTATTGTCTTAATTTAATTAGACTAGCAAATCAAGTCTCTAGAGCATCTACTTTCTAATTAAGTTCACAATTAAATAAATTAAATTCAGTATTAATTTGTTGATCGATTTGATTTTTAAAATTGGCGTGTCATTCAGGTCGTACTTATATAAGATTTAAGGTGAATATGTACAACAACTAGAATAGCTGTATTTACCTAGAAAATATAAATAAATGATTGTAATAACTTCTTGCATGACCCACTTAATTTAATGGTATAGGACATTCACAAGTTTGGTAATCCTGATAAGGATATTGGTAAGGGAAGAGGATGATTATGATCAATATAGTTCTTGAAATTTTTTGCTAGATTTATCATTTGATGATCTCAGGCCATTGATGTCTCTTGTCCTTCAGACTTAATTAAAATTTGGTGGAACCCATTTCAGTTATGAGATCCATTGTTGATCTGTTTCTGTTTTTTTATTTTTTTGAAATGCATAAAAAGCGGCTATACAATCATATCTGCATATTTAAGTTTTTTTTTTTTTTTTTTTTTTTTTTGTGTTACTGCTTATAGGAACCTTAATAATTAATAAATTTTCCTGAAAACGATATTGCTTGTTCTGCATCTGGCCAAATGTTGTCTGAAACTACACCAGATCTGAATCATTACTTCCTGAAATTATGTTGAAAACCAAGAAATGGGTGTTGACAAAAATTTGGTTGTATCTTGCATTTTGATGAATTTATTGGTTTTTGTTCATCAAACCAGTAGCCCAGTTGTCGAATATCTGACATTTTCATTTTATCGTTTTGTTCTTTTTTCTTGACAACAGCCTAACTCATCAAATCATATGTAAATTCATAGTCTAATCCATTAAGAATTGAAAAGACTATAGCAAGAGATAAATGTCCTTGTACTTTGTATTAGAAACTGACCATCTCCACTGTACTTGCTACATGGCTACAGTTAGGTTCTGAACCAAAATCGAATCAGAACCAAAACTGGTGAGACCGATTTGGAATCGGAACCAAACTGTGGCCACTAAGGTTCTGTTCCGGTTCTCAGGTTAGCGGTTTTGGAACCCGAAACGGCGGCGGTTCCAAAACCCTGGCCATGTCTAATTGTACTTGCTTTCTCTCATAAAAGAGTAAATAGGCTTTTGCGAATTAAATACATGCATTTGCATTTGCTAAATTTGGAAGTATTATGTCAGGTTGTATTAGAATGAAATTAAATTAGACTCTTATATATAATTACACATTTGCAGAAGCGAAGCAGCAGTTGTTGCAAAAGCTACGGAGATTCGAGAAACTAGCAGAGCTTGATCCAATCGAACTTGAGAAAAGAATGTTGGAGAAAGACCAAGAATTTGATGATAATATTCATCAAGACTTAGAAGGAGAAGGTGAATTTGAAGACTATGAGTTAGTTTTATCTGATAAAGAACAGAACATAGACCGGTTTATCATTGAAGAACTAAGTAAATCAAACTTTTCAAGAAAATTCCCAAGAGACATGAAAAGATTGGTTTCTGATATAATTAATGAGGAAAAGAAAGAAGAGAAGTATTTTATAGATAGAGAAACAATGGTTAAAAGGGTATGCAAGAGATTTGAGTCATGGAAAGAAGTGGAATCTAACACCATTGATATGATGGTAGAGCAAGATTTCAAGAAAGAAGTTGATTTGTGGAAAAGGAATCAAGAACAAGTGAGAGAAACAGCTTTAGAGATTGAAATTGGAATCTTTGGATTATTGGTGGAAGAATTGTCTGAGGAACTTGTTACTTTTTGAATATTTTTCTAATGTTATTTGAAATGAATTTTGGTTTTTAACTTTCTTTATTATTATTTTTTCTATGTTTTAGATATTAATTAGAAGAAGAGGAGTATAGTCTAACATCCACTATGAAGGGATAGGCTAATTATTATTAGATGGTAGTATATGATAATATTATGTATATTTATTATGTAAGAAATAGGGGAAGTTGTATTATGTATCCTTTGTTAAATGAGACATAAACATGTACAATTCCTGGATTTTAATATAAACTATTCTATAATATATCCTACTTGTAAATGCATTTAATATTTGACGTCTGCAAGCTTCATGTATTGACAGAAGTTATTATTAATGATTATGCAGGAATTCTCAAGTTACTGTATACCATACAATCTATATATATAATATATAAAACTGGTGTAGCGAATCAGCAGTGAGTTATAAATTGATTTTAAATTTACATGTTACCCTTTTATCATTATGATAGGAGTAAAAGTTAAATCGATTAAATTAAATTAAAATTAATAATTTTATAATTATATGATTTAATTTTGATATAAAAAATATAAATTGAAAATTTAATTTAATTAATTTGCGATTTGAATATTTTTTTTCTCGATTTCAAACTAAATTATATACTATCATGATATTTTTTATTATTATTATAATTAAATATATTTTATTTTATTTTATATATAACCATATATTTTTAATTAATATTAATTTAAAATTTTTAAAAAATATTATTTATGAAAATTAATTAAAAATAAATAAAAAATAATTTAATTCTTGAGAAAAAAAATATAAATTTTTAGTGTGTTAATTAATGAAATAGACAAATTTTATGTTCTATATTAAATTATTTTTGAAATTTTTTTATCACTGATATTTCAACGTTATTTTTTCTCAAATTTATAATAATTTTGATTTGAAACCGATAAATCAAAAATAATAAAATAAAATAAAATAAAATTAATAATTTAATTATAATAATAATTTATTTAATTTAAAAAATTTTAAATTAAAAATATTATTTTAATTTAATAAAAATTATTTAAACCAACTAAATTAAAACGATATCACCCTACCTCATGATATCTCCCAAAAGGTTAACAAAACGACCTAAAAAAAAATATTTTATTGCTGTGATTCCATTAATTTTGAGGGATAGATTAATTGAATTTTTTACTTTTTTTATTTTTTATTTTTCAATTTTATCGGTCAAATTTGAGTAACTTTAAATCAAGTACAAATTTAAACTAAAATTTAGTAAATTTAACAGTAAAAAATATTTTTCTTTCCCTTGAAATATTGATGATTATAAATGACAAGAACATCATCATCAGTTCATCACCATTTTATTGCTAACAAGTGCATTTGCAAATTAGCTTATTAAGTGACGGGACAGTTCATCTACTGCTAAATTATTTGACTAGATGCTTGCAAGCTACAGAATAATCTCTTATCCTCCTGCATTTATTTTCTATCAATCATTATTAATTAACACATCATATACTTGGAATTAACCAAAACATCCAAAATCTCTTTAATTGAGGTTTACTTTAACCTATACTAATCTCTCGTATTATTCATAATTAATTTTATTAATGTTTTGTTATTCAACATCTCTCTTTATATACATATAACATAATTTTTTATTTTCAATAACACTTCACGAATTCAAGAAAAGAACTAAAATATCAAATATAGAGACTAAATAAATATAAAATGAGAATATAAATAAATATGAAATAAAGAAGAATTTTAGAGGGACATTATTATATTTTTAATAAAATTTTAAAAATAACTTTTTAAACGTTGTAAAATTTAGTTTATATTCACGATCAGGATAATTGACTCAATTTAATCAAACCATATATTATAAAATAAATCAATTTTGATTCTTAAATAATCTACATCACTTTTGTTTTTATTGTATTAAAAAAAATATGTGAAAAATACTTGTATTAAGAAATTATGTGATTTTAGGTGACAACTTGTTCATATATGCCATAACAATATATACCTACTCTTTGGAAGGAAGGAATAAATTAGAATAAAAGGGCTAAGAAAATAAAATTTCTTTTGTTCTCTCTTTTTGTTGATATGCTTACCATGCATAAGCAAAATATTGGGAATGGAATTTCACAGTTACAAAGAATAAGATAACAACACAAATTATTGAATCTAATATAAGTTAATTAATTTTATAATATAAGATAGATGTGATTTATTTAATTACTGAATTTAAACTTATTCATATATAAAACTTATTTGATATATTTTATAAAATTTATTTATAAATCGATGTTTTCAAATTTTGAATAAATAAAAATTCATTTACAATTCTCTATTTTTAATTATATGAAATTCGTTATACTTGAACTTGCAAATGAATGGGTAAAATACAAGGTATTAAAGTTATGAATTTTAAGTGCATGATAGTAAAACTACATATTTAAATAAATTTTATAATTAATTTAAATATAAAAATTTATTTATAAATAAAATAAAATTTTATATCAATTAATTTACTTGTTGCATGTGTTGATTTATTTATTTATTTGTAAAGAACATTCATATACAGAGAGCTAAAAAGCAGACTTGATCTATATAATTGAACATTTATTAGTTGCTTATGGTCACTAATGTGTCTGTTGTTAATAACTATGATGTTAAATTTTCCCTCTTTAATATTTTAAAATAATAAAAATAAATTTTTTAAGAACTTTTTCCATCAAAATTTAACATTTTAAATTCTCACCATGCATTCTAATTTATTATTACTAATATATTTATCGTTAATAATTTTAAACATTGAAAAATAAAAATTAATACTGATGAGATTCGAATCCTGACATTCATTTTTAAAATAATCTCACATTATCATTAAACTAATAAACCAGTTTGTAAATTTATTATTGTCCTGAAACTTTATTAAAAGTTAAATATTAATATTTATTAGAATATTATTAGGTGTTAAAAGTTTATATTATTTGATTGAAGTTTGAATTTTTAATATTACATTTCTATTTTATATTTAATTTTTGATTTTTTGTTGATTTTAAAAATAAAAAAATTATTAAAAAATTAAAAAATGTATTAACTAATTTGACCATTAATATTTTTTAATTATAAATCATATACTTTTTCTTAAAAAAATACTAATAAAAAATCACATTTTTTTGTTAGTATAAAAAAAAGTATCATTAAATATGAAAAAATAATAATTTATCAAAATATCGATAATATTTTAAATTCATAAAAATTACATAAATATAAATATTAAATAACTTATTATTTTAAATATTTATAATTTTGCTAAAATAAGTTACTGTTAACAACCTGAGACGCACGTGGTTAAAAAATTAATATATACAAAATTACATAAATCTATAAGAAAATTATATCATATATGATTTTTTTATTTTTATTTTTTTATTTTAAAAATATAATTTTTAATATATATTTAATATATATCGTATTTTTTAAAAAATATTTTTATATTTATACTATTTTTGATAAAATATTTTAATAATAGTAAAATTGATTTTTTTTCCATATTTTTATAAAAATTTCTAAATCTATCTCCACCGCGAATCTCCTGAGCGCACATAAAAACTCAACCTGGGCTGATATGACGGCCCATTGAAGATATAATGCCCTTATTTATTTTTTTGCCCTTACTGGAGGAACAATAAAGAGGGATTCGAGGGAAAAACTATCATATTTTTCAAAATATAATATTTATTTAATATATTCACTCCTTGCGTATTAGATACATCAAATCATGTTTAATAAAAATAAATAAAAAATAAATTTTGAATATAGTTTTATACATGTTGGATATATATTAAACGCTTCATGATTTTTTTTTAATTAAGTAATTTTTTGTGTATATTAATAAAATAAAAAAAATTTAATATTTTCATCAATTATAAATTTTAATATCCAAAAATAGATTTTAATGAATTTTCCTAAGGAAAATTATTTGAAATATACTGTAAATTATTTTTTCATATATAAGATAGTTGACTATTCTATTTGTAGTGATCTATTTTTTCTTATTTTTTTCCCTCAACTTTTCTCTTTTTCCTATGTATAATTGCCCATTATTATCATTAACTGTAATGGATAATTAATAATGATGTATATGTGCATAGAGATCCTTTAGTTTGCTTTCATGATTTTAAAAAATTACACCATCTGTTTTTAAGAGAAAAATTAAAATTTTTTTTTTTATAATTATGATTTTTTCTGAAACAAATAATAAATAATGACTGAAAATATTTATAATTTAATTTTGCTATTTTTTAATTATATATATAAAATATAATTTTAAATTCCATAATTTATTATTATTATTCATAATTTAAACATTTAAGTGCTTACATATACGTGCATCAAGGAGAGGCCCCACGAGTATGGTGATAAGAGTTGATTGAATATTTGCAAGGACATTGAACCTTGAATTCGTCGAAGCGTGTTTAATTACTATTTCAACATATGAGAAATTCATAAAATGCATAACAATTTGACGTACATAACATTTTGTCAAATCAAGAAGTGGACTGAACAACATTGTAAATTCATAAAAAATTTAATATATTTTAATATTATTAATTAAAGCTCATAAATTTATACAGAGGTTTTAAAAAATTAAAATATATTTAAATAATATTAAAATTTATGAATTGGTTTATATGTATTCTTATGAATAAGTAAATATTGAAATATTAAATTTAATATCTATTTATTTATATATTTTATTATTATTTAATGTGAAATAATTTTTTCAACAAATAACATATGTATTAAGTACCTCATCCTTTACATGAATTAGCAACCATATTACTAATTTTAATACACAAATAAAATTTTTACATAGTGAAATATAATTGTTATTGTACTATTATAATTATTATATAGTTATTTGACAATCCAATTAATAAAATGGAATTTGTTAAAATGAATTTTCAAATAAAATGATAATTATAGCTTTAAAAAAACAATTTGAAAGGCGAAAATCACATTTTATTGTAACAAAACATAATTTTAATTTTTTATGATAAATATTAAATCATATTTTATTGTAATAAATATTTCACTACAATAAAATATAAATTTTAAAAATATTCAAACACCGCATAAAATTCGATGATTAAAATGATATTTCAACTATTTTACTACTATTTTATGATAGAAATTCTGGTGGAGATCGTAGTTCAAATAGAAAATTTTCTATTCACAATTTTTTTGTGTTGAGATTATGTTCACATTCAATGACGATATTGTATATTGCAAAAAAACATTTAATAAAGAGGAGATATCTTATTCTCAATATGAAATAAATAAATAAATATATATTATTGAAACTTATCAATTTTATTAATTAAAAGATATATTAATTAATCAATAAATTAATAATTTATTTATTTAAAAAAATATTTATAATTCAATAAATATATATTTAATTAATTAAAATTTTATTGTGTTTTAATAATTTAGTAATTAATTCAATATAAATTAAATAAATTAAACAAAAAATTTGTGATCAATTAAATATGAAATAATTGAAATAAAAAAAATATGTTTATTAATTAAATATGAAATAATTGAAATAAATAAAAAAAAATATGTTTATTAATTAAATATGAAATAATTGAAATAAACAAAAAAAAACATGTTTATTAATTAAATATGAATTTAATAATTTAAAAAAGAAATATGTGATGAATAAAATATAAATTAAATGAAGTGAATAAAAAATAAGTAAGTATAATTACTTAGATTTTAAGTAATTTTTAGAATTATATTTTAATAAATATATAATAATTTATTATATATATAATATTGACAAATTATTAGTTTATAATGTGAATGAAATTATATAACTATGTAATGATTTTTAGAAAAGTATTATTTTATAATTTATTGAAATTATTAATTAAATCAATTAGCTCAAGTTTAGACTGTAGAAAATTATTATATAATAAATATTATTAATTTATCGAGTACTAATTCATTGAGATTTTACGGTGTTGGGTATAGGTTTTTTTTTTCCTTTTTTGGATACAGAATAGAGTATAGTTTTGTTGGCTTAGAAATGGACTGCCTTGTATTAATTAAAAGGATATATTTCTTGTAATTTTAAATTTCTAATACTTATTAAATTTATTATTTCCACTAAATCTTGAATTCGAAATAATTTTAATTTATAATATTTATTTTTATTATTGTTAAAAAATAATTCTTATTGTAAAAATTAAGGAAATAATATAGTTTATGTATCAATTTAAGATTGAATTTGGAGTTGCTTTTGAAAATTATATTTTGACATTTTCTTTAATTTTAAAGTTTATTATTATTTTTTATAAATTATGATTAGAAAAATTAAAAAATTATAACTTTTTCCAAATAATAATTATTTCTAGACTCCAAATATATAAAATAAAAATAGTCTAATTGCAATGTCAAATAAATACTATGTAAGTTATTGAACCCCAATGAAAAATCTTTCTTTTTTTATTTTTTATTTTTATATATGTATACAAAGTTCTGGTCTTCTTTGCTTTTATTTTTTGTACATTGATAGTTTTTAAAGGGAATGACTTAATTATTTTACTAATAGTATGAATTTCATTCATATCTAATAACAACTCAATAAATAAATCAATAAATTGTACTTGTAAATGACAACTTATGTGGGATAAAAACAATTGATCTATGTTGTGCTGTAATAGAAGCAATTCACGAAGAAAAGTGTCTGGTCTATATTATAAATGGCTCTGATCTTTAAGCTCATTAACTATTAAAGTTCCCAATTTAGCATGAACGAACTTGCAAGCTTCAAGTAGCTTAATAGCATAGCAGCTTCAATCTAAACTCAAAACAGCTAAGAATTCTTCGTTAACATCCTCTAATTTGAATACAAGTAATTTGCTGAGCTCTTCTTAAATGAAAAGCTTTAATGGTACTTTCATCTAAAAAAAAAAAACTCATGTTAGAATAAGTGTAACACCAAGTCCTAACCGAGTCTAGTATAGTTAAGGACCATCAGGAATTTTTGTCAATTTATTTGAAATTATTTTGATGGGTGCTTACATGTGTACTTGTTGTTTAATTTCTTATTTGTATAAATAAATAATGATAATAAAATAAACAAATAAAAATAAAATAGCCAAATTAGGTTAAAAAAAAATATTAGGACTTAATTGTAAAAGGAAATAAAAAGTTAGGGATTTAATTGATATTTTATAAGGACCCAATTAAAGCAAAAGTGTGAGAGGAGGGAGTGAATAGCATTTTCACTCATCATGATTCAATGGAACAAAGTATTGGTGCATTTTAATCCAAGGGATGTATGTATAGGTTGCAAAGGTTACTTTATGAGATTGGGTGTAGGTGATTAAGTGAAAAAAGTCCACTAACTCATTAAAATAATCAAAACCAAATCTGCACTCTTCCTCTCCATCACTCTAAATCGTGTCAAACACATAGAAAAGAAGAAAATAATTCTTCTTATTTCGGCCATTGAAGATCTTTGAAGGTTTTGGGAAATTTTCTTTAAGCTAAGGTGGAAATCATCACCAATATTTTCCTTTTCTTCAAGCATAGCTCCAGTTTCATTTTGGTTTAAGAAGATTAGGGTTCGGCCATTCAAGAAATTTTGTAGGTGAGTTTAAATTTTTGGTTGGTTAGTGATTTATCTATATTTAAATGTTGTTTTGGATGCTTGAATTAGGGAATTAAATTTTTAGTTGAGTAAATTCTATAATGGCCGAAATGAATGGGGGAAAATTGGGAGAAAATGATTTTGCGTTTCATTGGAACAATTGATCGTATAAATGATGTTAAATGGATTCAATTGATGTTAATTTAGTGTTTAAATTAAAGTTGTATTTCAATTTTGGAAGAGGCATAGTAACCGAATGGAAATTAAGGTTTAGGTGAGGAATTTCTTGAAAAATTCTGCAATTGAATGTTTAAACTTTTAATTGACATGGTGAATTGACTTTTGAAACCTAAAATTGAAGGACATCATGACAGGGAGAAAAAAAACCCTTTGGCCGAATGCCCTAATTTGGAAAAAATGAGAAATTTGATTGGTTCTTGTATAATTGGATGCTTTAATGTTTAATTGGTAGTTTGAATTGTTAAATTGTGATTGCAATTGGGAGAATTAATATTGGATTATGAAAAAATCCTAAAACCGAACCTAATTAGGACAAACATGAGGAATTTGGTTTGATTTTGTGTAATTGGGCTTAGGGTTGTTAAATTGATATGTTTAATTGTTGAATTATGAAGTTGAATTGAAAAAAATTAAGCTTTAATGATCTAACCCCCTTGGGCCGAATTGCATTGAGCTAGGATCAGGGTTTATGAAGTAAATATATGTACAATTTGTTATGTGTATGTGATATATTTAATTGACAAGTATTTGAAGCATATAGGAAAAAATTGGTATGCTTGATTTGAGTTTGAAATGTGTTTAGGTTTTTATGACCTATAAAGTTCAAAATACTTTGGCATAAAACCTAGGCTTGAACGTAAGCCTAATCTTGCTTTAATATGTTAATATATATGTGAATTAATATGTTGTATAAAGAATATGAGGTTTAAATATGTATATAGCCCAAGTTTGGCTTTGACTGAATGGCCTATATGTGCAAAAAGGGTAAGTTTATCATTTGATAGGAAATGTGATCATTGATTGTGAGTATATGTGTATTTGATGTGTATTGTATGTATATGTAATGATTTGAATTCTTACGGAGAGAATATACATAAATATAGGCTAGCCTCCCGAGGAAGGGACCAGTTGGGCAGTCGTCTACACTGTTAGGGGGTCGACGGGGTAGTTAGGAGTTTCGTGCCTTAGCTACGTTTTGGAAGTAAGTTTTTATATACAATTATTGCATTTATACATCATATGGCATAACATATGCATTTGAATTGATTGGATACTTAAAAATCCTAATTTCATTTGAAATGTCTACTTGGCACCTAAAATGACCCTCCGAATTAACCTTAACTGTCTTAAACTTCCGACTGGTTTAATGTGAAACCTGGAAAGTGTTTTGACCCGATACTTGGCCCAATCCTTTCCCCTATCCCTAAACTTCAAATTGATACCAAATAGTCCACCTAAATATGTTCATAATATAGAGAACCAGAAACTCCTCAAAAATCTAGAAACGGACCCGTAATTTAACTTGCCATTTGTGCCAGCGAAACAGGGCCCCAGCGGGCCCATTTCTTAACTTTGGCCAGCGTGCCTATATGATACTTGTGACATGAAAATGAGTTGTTATAGGTGAAATTGAGCTATATTTGTGATCCTATATCCATTATATGAGACTTTTGTATATGATATCATAACAGGGCTACTACGACGGGGCAGCGGAATTATCCGTCGACCGTGTGTACACTGGTATCTTATTTGACCCTTCTAGAGAGGGGAGTTATATTCTCTAGTCTTAAGAGCTGATCACTCTTACGTAACTATACATTCTCTAGTCGTAAGAGCTGATCACTCTTACGTAACTATTGGTTTCGCGCTATTGCGCCATATATATATTTGTTAGCACAATTGTGCATATTGGACATATAGGCCCTATTTACCTGTTATATCATATGTGATGTGACTTATACTACATGTTATTATCGTTCACCATATTTTGAACATTTCATATGCTATACTTATAGTTCATCACTTGTACCATATATTTTCAGTATTATTTGTTCTATCCTTGACTATATTGCTACTAACCTTTTCAGGTTCCGATTCAGCTCCAATGGTATAAAATTTTCATGCATTTTTATATATAATTACTTACTGAGTATTTTATACTCACCCCCGTAGTTTTAAATCTTTTCAGGTGACAGTGAGGTCCGAGTTTCACAGGCTCATCTTCCTTCGCCATGGGCATTTTGACATATATATATATAAATATTATAAGTTAATCTTTATTCCAAATTCTGTCTAGTAGCTCCATGGTACTGTAATCTAAAGTATGAGTATTTAGATTGATATGTAAGTATTTATCTATGTGTGTATGTTGCTATAGCTGCCCAGTTGGTATTATAGCAGGTATGATAATGATGATGATTTATATTATGAATAAAGATATATGGATGAGCAGATGAGGTGGAGATGGAGTTGAGTTGAGAAATGATAATTGAAAGTGTTTAATTGATAAATGGTAAATTGGCATGTTAAAAATACAGAGGAAATTTTGTCGGATTTTCTGCAGAACATTGACATAAAGTATATGTATGAGATTTGGCATGTGGTGTAATGGGGTAACGTGAATGAACTGGTGTGATATATGAATTATTAGAATGATTAAAATTTATGAGTATTAGCTAAATTGTATTAGGGGTTCATTGAGATACCAGTAGCCACAGGCGGATCCTGTACCCTTGAATCGTCGCGACTCCCTGATTTGGATCGTGATAATAAGGCGATGGGTATGACACATCAAAAACGTCATCTCTATATATTTCTCAAGTATATACATATTGTTAAAAGACTGATTAACACAAGAAAAGTTGATTGTTATATAAATCCATACTTTTCCTCTCATTTTCGCTATTAGGATGTTGTCACATATTCGTCTATTTTCATCCACCGACATAGTTGAACAATTATAAAAGGAAAAATTATTCACTCATGTAAGTAAGCCAACTCTCACTAAAAATAAAAAATAAACCAATTCTTTTTCCTTCATATTTCTTTGTCTTTAAGCCTACTAATATAGGCATCGAAAGCTCTCCATTAGATCAACCCGAGGAGATCTTGATATTTCTATTCTTTATTTACAAGTCTTATCCCTTATTCTCATACCATAGACTCTTCATATCTAATTATGTTTAATATTAATTCCTTTTTTATTAATTTTTATTTTATAATAAATAATTATTATATAGGAGAAATGTATAACTATTGAATTTCTTTTTATATATAACCATAATTCTTATCTTCCTTTTTTTCTTCATACGTATAAAAAAGTAATAATATTTTTATTGCTGAAATATTTATAGTTAATTACTTTTATAATGTATTGTATCATAATAATTCTCTCTAATAGTATACAGCTCCTTTATTTTTATAGATACTGAAAATTCAATGATTATGGAATGGAATTAATAGGTTCAGTGATTTTGGAAAAAATCAATTACAAAACAAAAGAGTTGACCATCAAATTAAGTCATGATGTCTTCAAAGCCAAATTGCATTTGTATTTGGTATTATTCAAAGCTAATTTTGGATATTGTCCTAAATTCTCACCTCCCTAACCGCCTCAACTAATTTTAGTCTTAGAATTTTAATTTAACTTACATATAATGGAAATATCAGCACATATGACCATGCTGATGTAATTATAAAATAAGGGTTAATTATAATTTC
Organism: Aleurites moluccanus; assembly: GCA_948193065.1. Taxonomy (NCBI): domain Eukaryota; kingdom Viridiplantae; phylum Streptophyta; class Magnoliopsida; order Malpighiales; family Euphorbiaceae; genus Aleurites; species Aleurites moluccanus. The sequence goes on along the minus strand of CANXYC011121500.1, from coordinate 487 downwards.
CTCTATGTAGAATGACCTATTATATTAAATTCTTCCTAACTTTTCAAAAATACACTAACTCCCATTTGACGAATGTCATAATATACTACTCGACCCTTCCGTCTAATTTTGTCCTTAGTCAACCCTACAAGGGTAGTGAAAAGATCAAAATGCCCTTACTCTTTATTTTTTATTTATTATATTTTTATTTTTATTTTTATTTTTTTTAAGGTTAAAAAATTTATTTTCATATTTTTGATAAATTTTAAAATAAAAAATAAACAAAAATATTTTTTAAAAAATATTTTGTTATTTTTTATTTGTTATTTTTTATTTTAAAAAATAATTTAAAAAGAAACTAAATTATTTTTTCTTAAATTTTTTAATACAAATAAAAAATTCATTTTCATATTTTTGACAAATTTAAAAATAAAAAGTAAAAAATATTTTTTTAAAAATATTTTTATTTTTTATTTGTTATTTTTTAAAAAATAAAATAAAAATATTT